>OZ030028.1:22750000-22990000 GCA_964023405.1 Apodemus agrarius
AGTGCTGACACCACAAGTGTGTATCACTTAGTCCCACTAGGGTTATATTTTAAGAAACAGTTTCTAGAAACAGACTTTGCACCCAGCCTGGTACACATGAGATCAAGATCCTGTCTTTAAAAAAGAAAAAAGAAAAAAAAATTAGAAGAAAAAGAAGAAAAAGAAAAAACACAAAAATAATTTCTTGTCAAGTGTGAAACTGCTTTCACTAAAAAGACAAATAGTAATGAGTACTGCAACAAAAACTTGAGAAACGCTTTAAAATCACCAGAAAACCTGACAGGAGCACAGGCCATGGGAAAACAGCAAAAAGGTTCTGCATGTAGGCAAACAGAAGGCCTGGCCTCCTGGCTCTGCAGAAGCAGAGGAAATAAACACCCCTGAAGCAACAGAGTAAGCTTCATAGGTTTGAGGTTGGGGGAGCGGGTTGTTTATTTTGTTTTCTTTGGGGGTGTGGTGGGGCTCTTTGAGACAGGATCTTGCTGCACAGTCTGGCCAGTCTGCACTCTTCAGGGAGTTCTGACTGGCCTCTTAACCGGCAATTCTCCTATCTCAGCCTCCCAAGTGCCTGGGTTATAGTTTTGAAGAATTTGCCCTGCAAATTATCCTCAATTATTACCTTCTGTTCCTGTTTGAAAATTAAAAGGTTCAAGAGAACCCTCACCTGCATCTAATTTGCTGGACCCATATTTACAAAGAGCTAATATTTAGAGGGAATCGCTAAGGCAAGAGCTATCTGAATCCACTATCCAACCATCCATCCTTTTAAGTGTCTGACTATAATCCACACAGACATACTTAGCAAACTTTAAAATACAGCCTCTCAACATTGTTACAATTAAGTCACTCTGAAATGTCATGAAAAGCAATCTAGTCCCATTAAAATCTTCACACTCTCATTAAAAAAGCACTTACAGACTTGAAAATGTTCCTAATACATTATTTAAAGACACAAGATGTACAACGACTAAAATCCTTGTATAAGGAAGAATAGGAGCAAGCCTACCTTTAAAAAAAAATGTACAAAATTGTGTCATAATTGGGTAATTGGCAAACTGCAGGTAACAGTCAGATTGTAATATATCACTTAAGGAATGACTTGGGGCCCTTCCCCCAACCTAAAATGTCAGCCCACCCAGGGGCCATCCTCATCAACTATCCAAACAACACTGCTTAGCTAATGGTCCCTCCACCTACCTTGGCTGGACTGCCCGCATGGAAAGTGGGAGGAGGAAGAAGAGAAAGCCTTAGACCTTTTCAGCTGACACCCCCAGGACACCAGTCATCTGGGAAAGCACTGACCTCTGCTCTGTGTGGTCTCCTCCCTTTCAATTAAGGGCTATGGCTATTTATCTGTTGCCATTCAGGAACCTAAATGTGTTTTTACAGGCTCTAAATCCCCCAAGGGACCAGCTGGAAGCCTCTCTTCGGCTCCTCCCCTCCCCCAGCCCCTGCACCTCCCAGTCCCACACAATCCACCTTTCACTCAAGAAACAAGTTTTCAAATGCAGAGGAGGTGTCACTCTGGGACTTCCAAAACAGCTAAGGCAGCTATCTCCACAGGCATCTCAGTATTAAAATGGCACGTGGCTTTGTGCAGCCAGGGCACTGGGTTTCACAGTTCTAAACATGTGTAATGTTTGTTTTCAATGTAGATACTAAAACGATGACTATATAAAAGTTAAGATTTATGACCCTTCTTTCCCTCTCTTCCATGTGGAGATAATTTTGTGTGTGTGTGTGTGTGTGTGTGTGTGTGTGTGTGTGTGTTTTCTAGGCAGGAAGCCCCGTGAAATGAAAGGGATGTATTCCCAAATATGAGAGACCCCTGTCAATATTGGGCTTGTGAGTCCTCCCCCGGGTGATAAGCATTTATCACAGTAAATAAACATAAAGGCCCACATTTCTTGAAAAATTCTGATTACAGTTTTTAAAAGCAAATTACATGTATCTTTTAAAAAAATAATTTTTTAAACCCTGTTCAAGAACTCAAGGAGTGATTTCAGGTGGGAAAGAAAGGCTAAGGTTTCTGTTGTTCTTGTTCCTCTTCACCACTCCAGGCCTCAGAAACGCCACACCCCTGCTGAGGTGGGCATGGCTAGGAGCACAGGTTCAGTCTCAGTGATTCTCTCCAGCTGACAAGGAACCACTCAATGAGTGCCTACCCTGAGTTAGAAGCTCTAATTACACTACTCTTTTTAAATAATCATCCACTTCCCAGGTTTACTATTAGAGAAGCCAATGAAGATTCCAACAAAGTCGGGTAGAAAAATCACAAGGAGAAAAATCACTGTGCCCACCAACTGATTTCTGAGTTAATCAAAATCAATGAAATCCAGTAGTTAAAAACAGGTCAGAATTAAGAGGAAATAATGAATTCTGTGTATAATCCTCCCATCATCAAGGGTTCAACAGCAACATTTTATTAGCCTTCAACATGCTTGTTAAGGCCAGCTGTTTAAGATGAAAGGCCAGTTAGGGCTGGCTGTGTAGTTAAGAGCTCCTGTGGAGGACAAGTGTTCTATTACCAGCACCTGTTGTCAGGCAGCTTGCTCACAACTTCCCATCAGTCCAGTTCTAGAGGCTCCAATGCCCTCATCTGGCTTCCATGGGTATCAAAACTTATGTGCACATACCCTTCCTGTGCACATAACTCTCACATGCACATATCCCCTCATGTACACACATTCCTCATGTGCACATACCCCTCCTGTGCACATAACCCTCACATGCACATATCCCCCCATGTGCACACATTCCTCATGTGCACATATCCTTCCTGTGCATATAACCCTCACATGCACACATTCCTCATGTGCACATATCCCCTCATGTGCACACATCCCCTCATGTGCACATATCCCCTCCTTGCCACAGAAACAAATATACATTTTTTTCCATTGAAGCCAATAGTATGTTTTAAATAGTCACTTGTTCTCTATCTTCTACCTCCTTTCTCCCTCACCCTCTCTCCCTTCTCCCACCCCCCCCACTACCAGTTGTAGCTAAAGCTCAGTTAAAAGGGGGGGGATTATAGAGCTGGGGTACAAGTCAGTGGCAGAGTGACTGTTAACTGTAGATGAGGCCCTGAGTTCAATTTCCAACACTATAAAAAGAAAGAAGGGCTTGGGGGAGAGTGATTGCAATGAAATATACAGCTACCTTTCTTGCTAAAAAGCACAGAAAATAACTGCTGCCCAGAAGGACTACCTTAGCCTAACAAAAATACCACCAACTGGTTGGCTCAAACCACAGAAGTTATTTTTCTCATAGTTTTGGAGGTTGGGAAATCCAAATGATCCATTTCCAAGCATGACAGTTTTGACGGAAGCACTCTTCCTAGACTATAAATGGTCACCCTTTGGCTGAGTCTTCACATAGGACTTAGAGAATATGAGAAAGAAAGATCTCCAGTGTCCTGGTTTAAAGACACTAATCTCATCATGAAGATTCTACCCTCATGATTCCATCTAACCCTAATTGTCTCCCATAGGTGCCATCCAAATACCATCACATTGTGGATTAGAGCTTCAGTATATACACGGGATATGGTGGGGGTCTCATGTTTCAAGTCACAGCAGGGATCTCCAAAGTAGCTCATTGCTCCCATTGGACCGACTACTGAAATCCTTCAATAAACAATGAGCAACTGCAGCTACAGAAGAGTAAACAGGCCACACACCCACCTTCAACAATGGTCTGATGAATCCATTGAAACACCAAAGGCACAATTCACGTACCAAAGGATGTCTGACAAGAAGAAAGGAGTGGACACTGGTGCTGGAAAGGATCAAAGCATCAGTGTAGGGGAATACAAGAACAGGGAAGAGGGAAGGGGTGGAAGAGGGAGCAGGAGGAGGGAAAAGGGCATGTGGGACCTTTGGGGGGTGGGGAACCAGAAAAAGGGAAATGAATTGTAAATATAGAATATATCCAATAAAAAAGTGGCAAAACACCTGAGGGCTGAAAGGCTTGAAGTGTGCAGGAAGAGTACTCAGTCAGTGTTGATTTAGACTCTCTAAGAAGGTGTTTGTTCGGATATGGAAATATACAAATAAAGGCTTTAAAGATGGCTGCTTTGGGGAGTATGGTATAATGTTCTTGTCTCCCAGCGTCCAGACCTTAGTATGAGAGTAGGAAAGGTGTGTAACTTGCTTCTAACCAGTGGGGGGGGGGGTAGGGAAGTAAAGATGGGAGCACTTTTCCAACCAAGGCAACTTATTTTTGTTTATTTATTCTCATTTACATGTGTGCATATGTCTGAAAGAGAGGTATGTGCAAGGGTGTGCAAGTACTCAAGGAGGCCAGGAGGGGGCATCAGGTCCCCTGAAGTTGGAGTTACAGGAGGCTATGAGTGCCAGGAACAAGACGCAGGTCTTATAGAGGAGCAATATGTACTGTCTGAACTTCTAAGCCACCTTATTTAATCTTTTAATGAAAATGTGTCCACAAAAACAACTCTCTCTAGATCCAGGTGGTAAACCAAACCAAATACTTCCTCTTCAGCTAACTTAATCTAATTATATACACTATGCAAATAAATGGGAATGATTCTACCCCAGTTTGTTGCCTTTTACGTTTTTTCCTTCCCTTAAGCATGGAAAAAAAAATAGACAAACTGCAACCTTCTGAGTTGTCTTCACTCCATAATAAGCAGGCCCTTTTGCTCCTAACTAGGTTGGGGGTGAGGGCAGAGCGCCTTGGTTAACAAAGCCACTTAACCTAGGATAATACCTTTAAACTCTCTCTTGAAGGGAATGCCCCTATAGAATGGAGGAGCAGTTACCGTCCAAGGTAATCACTGCAGTAATTCCAGCCCAACCTCCTTGGTTATTGGAAGGTTAAGTGGTTCCCCAAAGTCACCATGGAAGTTAATCATAATGCCAAGTCAGACTGTTTTCCAGTTCAATTACTACCTGCAACATCAAGAGAGTATTTGCCCTTGTAGCAGATAGATACAAATATATCAAAAAAAAAAAAAGGTGTCATCAATTAGTACCTAACTATGGAATTCAAACAGGAGTAGTCAATGGGAACAACCGTGCTCTTAGGGTATTCCAAAAGAGTTGCCAGATATGAGGAAAGGGAACTATAAAAGCTAATGCATATGTTATACCATGTTTTACACAAATGAATATGTATTTCATCATATAGAAGTTTGAATTTCCTTCCTCCCCCCCCAAAAAAAAAGCTTTTTTTTTTTTCAGGGCTGAAGGTGGAACCCAGAGCCCTGTGCCCATAGACAAGCATGGTACCAGTGAGCTACTCCTCCAGCCCTTGTAATTGAAATCTTGAAATGTAAATCACATTTAAGCACTGAAGAGAAAATAGTATCAAAAATACGACCTCGTTCCCTAACTATATTTTCCATAAAATGTGATTTTTGTTTACTGAATTTGCCTAAAGAGAGCTTTCAAAGCTCCAATGCCTTGTCCCTGTGCTCAACAAGGCAATCAGACTACACCTGAGGTACAGGGTCCACTGACATAACAAGAACAACCACCCGGCCCTCAAACAGAACACACAGATGCAGTCTGAGTGTGGGAATAAGAACAGTGTATCACTTCCTATTCTCGTTTTCTTCTGTGGCTTTGACAAATATCATAACCAAACGCAACTCAGGGAAATAAATGATTTAGTTCATTCCTTACTTCCTTGTTACAGTCCACTGCGGGAAATCAGGGCAGGAAATCAAGGCAGAGACCTAATCAAGGCAAGACAGAACCGCTTGGAATTCAACACAGTATTATCTTTGACCAAAGAAACTCATTCACAGCCCATGAAACTATAGAGGCATGCTACCTGCTGGCTTGCTCAGACTCATTCTAGGACCACATACTTAGGAAATAGTATCACCTACAGTGTAAGCCCTCCAGTACCAATAAACAATCCAAACAATCCCCCCCAGACATGCTCACAGAATGATCTGGAAAATCTCTCAATTGTGACTCTCTTCTCAGGTGACTCAGGCTGCGTCAAGTTAACAATTGAGCTAACTAGAACACCTTCTAGCAGAAAAAGATTTGACTCCTGGTGTATGCATAGAATTTTGTTTGGAGGATCTAATGTAAATAATAGCTCATCATATAAACAGCAACCCTGAATTGGGAGCAAGACTGCATATGACTGCACACATCTTCATTCCTAGCACTTGGCAGGCAGGGGCAGGCAGAGGCAGGTGGATCTATGACTGTAAAGCCAAACTGGTCTAGACAGATAATGGCTCTTCCTTGTTCTCTTTTGGCTCTCTACATATCTGAGAACTTCATGGCTATAATCTGCTTACATGTCTTGTCTCCAGCACTGGACAGCTAGTTTCTGGACGGGAACACCCTTTTCACTATTTCCTTGCATTATTAAACAGGGCAGCACTCAAAACTTTATACACACACACACACACACACACACACACACACACTCATGTATGTGCGTATACATATATGTATATATATATATATGTATGTGTGCATACATATATATGTATATACACCCACCATAAACTATTAGATATACACCATTACACTATAAAATAATGAAGCAGCCAGGTCATCCTTTTAAATGTAGAATAACCAACTGTCATTTTTAGGGGGGAAAAAAGATATAAGTCTACCACAAGTTCATACAGAGTTACTAGGAAACAATACTACCTCAATGTTAAATCTAATTATTGTTGGCTAATGTTGGCCCTTCTGTTTAGTCCATATTACTACTCTTTATACTGGCCATTATTTCTTAAGCCAAAGTTCTGAGCAATACGACAAACAACTATTCCATGAAAGAGTGAAATGGATATTGTATTCTGAGGTCAGGAAACTTCAGGAAATGTGAGTTAAAACATATTATTTGAACAGACGTCTTGAATCACAAAAATATCAAAGTAAATTCCACAGAAGGGAATAACGTAGTGACCTTTCTTTTCCCCACGAAAACGTTTTAGTTCCATTCTTCTACGGAAGGTGAGGAATGCTAGCTTTCTGAGAAATGTACTCCTGTTGATGGCATTTTTAACAATGCACAAAAATGAGAAATCTCAGGGGTACATCTGTAACTACTAAGCAAGGCTGACAAGGAGATTCACTCTTGCATTCTGACAACCAACCCTTTTCCATAAGTACACTACTTAAGAGAGGCAGAGCCCCTTCACTCACAGTGCCTTCCTAATCCCTTGGAAAGGAAGAATGCCCCACCTCCAGCAGGTAAGATAGAGAAGTCTTTCTGGTCACGCTGAGGCTCTGAACACTGTTTCTTTTACAGACCTTTAGCACCTGGTGGAGATCTGTAAATCAACCGCTTAGCAGTTTGCTCACAGAAGTGGAATCAGGAAGCCTTTTCCAAATTCCCACACATACCAATCAGAACAGTAGTAAAGCTCCATGCTCGGTTATTTGATGACTTTTATATAAACAATCCAGGACCTGGAAGGTAAGCACCTTAGGAATCGTTCATTTAAAAACCCCCTGAAGCTCCTAAGAAGAAAGTGAGTCCTGGAGCAGTCAAGCTTTAGACCAAGATAACACCATAAACCCAGGAATTGACATGACGATTAAGAACCATGTCTACAGCTACAAAAATCACAAGCAACTGAAGATGGTTGTGGCCATCTACCACCCAGGCCTCTTAGGCCGTCTCATGTCTCTTCCTGACTTAGCAATGAGAGGAGTTCTGTTCTCAAAAGCAATTCTCTCTAAATACTGTCATAACACAGCTCTCTCTCCATGCACTGCCAACCGCCCTGCAACAAGAGAAGCGCAGCAGAAGAAGGCTTGAGGTGCCACGTGGCATATCAACAGGTTTCCAGCCAGTAAAACACAGCATGGCACACCGTTGTATAGAGAAATCAGGCCAAGGATCTAAGTCTCCAACTAAGATTCTAAAATGAATAGGCATATTCAAACAAGTGATAAATCCTAGGTTCTACCCAAAGTTCTTTCCTTACCCTGATCAATGATCCTGGACCAGTGCCTAGTTCTTTCCCATCTGTAAAATAAAAGATTGGTGGAGGTCCTATGAACTCCCTGAAAAGTTTCATAATCTGTGATGTTGTTGAACACATGCTGTCAACAAGGAACTTACTGTGGATGAGCCTAAGTCCTTTCTCTGGGGATAAAACCACTTTTGTTGCTGTCTGAACTGCAGATCTGCTAGACTTGTATCAAGCATTGAATGTTACAGGACATAAAATAGGTAAGTGCTCTCTAGGCAGATTTTATTACACTTCCCTCTCATTTAACACAAAGAGCAGGAGCATGAAATATACGGAACCTACAAGTACAGTATCCCTTGTTTCTCTAACTACCATGGTGCCTACACTCCAGAACTTACACTTTAATAAAACCCTTCGATAATTCAGTAAGAAAGGGAGAAAGGCTAAGTCACATGAAAAATTAAAACATGGAACTGTTAAAACTACTCATTAACTCCCCCTTCCTCCATGCTTACCCTAAACACACTTGCACTGCAAACGGGATGCAGGCCTGGCAAACTGAACCATCTCAGATAAAAACTGTATTCAGAAGCAAGTCTCTGTAGGAAATCTGCACCCTGCTGTCAACCAAAGGGAGAGAGGAGACAGGCAGGAGCCCTGGAACCTTCCTCTCGTTGCCTGCCTAGCTTGCCTCTGTGTTGCCTGCCTCAGCTCAATCCCTGCATCCTGGGCTGGGGACCCCTTGAGTAGAAGTCAATTCAACAAACTCACACGTGCACATGAGCTACTTGGAGCAAACCAAAACCTCCACTGACAAAAAACAAACTAGATAGGTAAAAATACTGTAGAAAGGGAAAGAATAAAAGAAAGGTGAGCTTAAAGCATGATGAATTGCAACCAAAACTGAGGCTATTTCGATAAAAACACAAAGGGGAAGAAGAGACATCAGAAAACTGCTGCTTATGAAATGAGAAGTTCTTTTGTGCTTTTGAATGTACTGGCAAGGAAAACACACTCTCTTCTTTCTTCGAGAATTTCCCAAACAAAATACTCCGATAAAGAGAAGCTCAACATCTGCGGAGACTAATTAATTTGCTCCAGAGCAAGATGTCACTCAATCTTTCTAAACTTCAATTTCCTCAGCTCTAAAAAGGATATTGGTGGGTGGATTCTACTTGACCCGGAAGCCCTTCTCTCTATCTCATTCTGAAGCACGCCTGTGCTATCTGTTCATTCAGTCAAACACAAGAACTTGCTTTTGGTCTGAATATACATGAACATTCCAACACGGCACACAGAACAGATAAAACAGCCGCATTTCAGGCTTCTAGACAAGTATTTTAGCAGGTAAAGAGAATTATAGAACAAAGTGGGGACTCTAAAAGCAGCTCAGACAGGTGTGTGCCAGCCTCTCTCAGGCTACCCTTGATGAAAATGTCAGTTCACCTTGTGCCTATAGGTACTGATTTTACTACCTGAAGAAAGCCCAAACATTCCTTTATTCATACAAAATATACGCTTCTTGCTTTCATTCTAGTCTATGTCTTTAGGTTGATCCATATTTGTTTGAAAAGCTACACTTCTGAAAGAACAAAGGCACTTTTCTCTTTAAACAGAAGTTTTTTTGGGCTGGGGATCTAACTCCAAGGTAGCATGATCCATCTCCAGCAGTCAGAGCCAAGAGGGAGCGTGGTGGTCCATACCAGGGATCTCTGCACGTGGCAAGTAGAAATAGCAGCGACATCAAGAGTTCAAGGTCATGCCCAGCCACATAGTGAATTCAAGGCAAGTCTGGGCAAGACCCTGTCCCAAAAGGAAAGGGGGAGAGCACCTCTCAGGTAACTATAAAGCTCTCATCTGCAGCTACAGAAAGTGAAAAATGATTTTAATCTGGCAGCATACATCAAAATTAAAAAAAAAAAAAAAAAAAAAGCAAAGCCCTAGCCATATAATTTAATATCTATGAATCTATGGTATAGCCGCAAAGGCACTTTAAGCCACCAAGCCTGATAACCTGAAATATGTGACTTCTGTCACTTTTCAAAGTTCTCATATTATACTGTTTAAAATGGCACAAAGGCATTTTAAATGCTATGCTTGGTATAAGGAAAAGAAAACAGGGTCATCCATACCAAAGATAAATCCTGCCAAAGATAAATGTTAATGCTTTGGCCGTCTCTGCTACTACAACCAGTTCAATTAGCATCAAAACAAAGGTTCTTCAAAAGGCCCTGAACACACACTATGGGCTAGAGTCTAATTGAGCTACTTGTAAATTAATTACCTAATGTTGTCAAAGGGGGGGGGTGGGTCACTCCTTTTATAGCGCAACCTGAAGCTGATCCGAAAAGTAAGCACAAACCCTCAGCAGCAGCAAATGTCTAGTTTTGTAAAAATTCAGCGACAGAGACTTTCCCAGTCATTGCTGATTCACGACAGATTTCTCTGCCAAGGCCTGATTTGTTAACATCCCCTCCTCCTTCTGGTTTAAGTACCTCCTCTGGCAGAGAACATGATACATTTCCATTCTCTCTCCTCTTAATCCACAAGGCTGCAGAGATGAACAAATCAGTACCAAGTGTCTCAGACAAGACACTGAGTTAAAAGCAGGAACATTAATCCACAGTGTCCTCTGGTACTAGATAGAGGGCTGGAGGATTAAACTCTCATTCCAGTACAACTGACCCCAACACAGACACATCCACTCCCTATCTACCACAAAAATCTTCTAAAATATTTACTATAATGAGACATGACTAATCTAATGTATTTCTGTTTAACTAGAGAGTCTGTCATTATTCTCATACATACTTCCAACTATCTCAAAAACACCTTTTCAGATTCTTAAAATGAGCAAGTTATTTAAGGTTTTGTTTATTTTTTCAACTTCTCTTTTTGTAAGAGGCACTGTGCCACGCTTGCGTAGAGGTCAAAAGACAACTTGAGGGAGCTGTCCTATGTGGATTCTGGGAATCGAACTCAAGTGGCCGGACTTAGCAACATGTGTCTTTATCCAATGAGTCATTTTGTCAGCCCAAAGGTTTTACTTTTAAGTAAAAAGATTTGCAAAGGCCCAAGTATGCAAAACATGAATGTATCCCTATGGGCATCACTTAAGTGACTTCACACAAAACTCTGTATGTTGGAAATAACTGAACTGAGTTCCCATGTTGAGCTGCACATAGGCAAATACAAGGAAGATGCAGCGCTGCCAGGATTCACCTGAACCCTGAGAGGTCAGACAATCAAAGGAGACCTGGAACACTAAACAAGGGTAGTAGCCCTTTCCAACACAAGCATCTTATAGTCTCTGTTGCTCTGTTTTGCACAACGTGGCCAAAAGCAGCTTGAGGAGAGAAGGATTCATTCTGCTTACATTTCCATATTACAGTCTACCATAAGGGGGAGTCAGGACAGGAACTCAAGGCAGGAAACTGTAGGCAGAAACTGAGGCAGAAATCATGAAGAAACACTACTTCCTGGACTGTTCCTTCTCAGTTGCTTAGCCTGCTTTCTTCTACAACCCAAGACTACCTGCCCTGGACAGGCACTGGTCCAAATGGTCTGTGTCCTCCAGTATCAATCATTAATCAAGACAATACCCCTATAGACTTGCCTACAGGCCAATCTTATGGAGGCGTTTTCTCAATTAAGAGTCCCTCTTCCCGGGGATGTAGAGGTTTGAGCTGTGGTGACAAAAACCAGCCAGTATAACAAAACATATGGTGATCATAAACTAAACAACACCCACAACTGAATAGTTATAAATGAAAAAGGTAAATTTATGAGAAGCAGCTCTGAACTTTGAACCATGTACAGATTACTCAAAACACTCTCCCCTGAAAAACCATATAAGCATTCTTTGTTCAGGGTGGAGAGTAACTAGTGATGGCATTTGTCCCAATAACAGTTACCTAGGAGTATGCTCTATGGGTTTGATTGGAACTGGAAATCTAGACCCTAAGACAGCACTACTGGAAAACCATACTCTTTCTACTGCACCAAACTGTGTCCTCAACAGGCATAGAAGAGCCAAGTTGGGTCTCATCACTTCCTTGAATCAATTCTGTAAATGCTCTGAAATTGCCAGTATGGATGACTTTAAACAGAGGCACTGGCCACCCAGCTTGGCGAGCCATTGCATTGACTGAGGTTATCTACAGGAACGTGGGCAGCTGAAAGGTATTCACGGTATGAGAAGCCTCCTGGACAATTTTTGAGAGCCACACCACAGAAGTATGCCATGAGCGACTCAGTAAAGAAAAACTAGATGTGCCACTGTAGAGCGCCACCCCAGGATGGGCATGTCAGGGAAAAGCTGCCCCACAGGGTGGCATCTCCATGGACAACCTACAGAAAACTATACCATTGAAGATTCACACACATACAACATGGCTGACTAAGGAAAAGCTTTAAAACTCAAAAAATCCCAGTGAACAAAACAGAAAGTGTAAGCGACGCAAGTTCCAGCTGCCTACCCCCAGCCTAACCTACCCATTACTATTTCCCTCCTACACAACTGCTGGGGGCAAACAGCCTTGGGGGCTATCACAGGGAATGTTTAACAGGCCAGATCCCTTAAAGGTCTAGTGCCTCATTAAAGGCATCCAATACTCCCAAAACATTAATACAATTGATAAAACGGTTTTGGATTGGGACTGATTAAAGCTGACATCTACTTAATTAGCAGATGTGTAATCTATAAACAAATCTCCTGCAAGATCTCCTTCCTCTAAAAGAAGAAAAATAGCAGGCAACCAGAAACTCTTGAAAGAAAACTAAAGCTCCTTGATGTTAAGTTTTCTGGTTTTGGGTTTTAATACGATAATGGAAACTCAGACTACAAGATAAATAAATAAATAAATAAATAAATAAATAAATAAATAAATAAATAAATGGACTACAAACTAAAATGTCAAAACATTATGATGTAAATTTAAAATACTGGGTACAAACTAAAATCCACAGATTATCAAAAGTTTAAAATAGGTGGATCAGACATTTGACCCTCTAAACAGATATGACCAGACCTCTGTAATAATGTAAACTTCTAATTCCCAACCAGCTCCAAGTTACTATGTTTCAAAAGATGAAGAAGTGGACCTATTAATAACATTTAAATCATCCAGTCAGTGGTGATGCACCCCTTTAATACCAGCACTCTGGGAGGCAGAGGCAAGCAGATCTCTGTGAGTTCAAGGCCAGACTGGTCTACAGAAAGAGTTCCAGGACAATCAGGGCTACAAAGAGAAACCCTGTCTATTAAAAACAAAACAACAACAACAACAACAACAACAACAAAAACTACACATATAAATGTTTTCATGTCTTCGGAACTTACTGTGACATTCTTTAATGTCAACCCTGCTAGGCTTAGCATCACAAATACCACCAAGCATGCCTGTAAGGCTATCCCGCACCCTGAATGCAAGTTTGACCATTCAGCAGGCTACAGTCTCCCACTGAATATAAATGGAAACAGGAGACAGGCAATGGAGCATCAGTGCTCCACATATCCCACATCCCTGATGCACCATAGATGTGAGCAAACAGTCTCCTGTTCCCGCTGCTGTCCTCCCCCGCCTCCAGGATGGAGTACATCCTCAAACTGCCCTTCCTCCCCTGGGTTGCTTCTTGTCTGCTATTTGACCATACAACTATGCAGCCCTAAAGTGTAACAACAATTATTAACCCTAGAATTATTTTGAGAATTTTTATTCCCCAAAGAAAATATGAATTCTCTAGGATCATCACAGAGAGGGGAAGAGGGCTTTAAATGAAACTCAAGTGCACATGGTAGGAGAGAACCAATCTGGAAACATGGTCCTCTGACTGCCACATGCCTGCAGAGGCACATACATGCACACAAAATAGATAATAAGAGCAATAAGATCCAGAGATAGATAGATAGATAGATAGATAGATAGATAGATAGATAGATAGATAGATATCAGGCCCCAGCATTACTAAGTGAATTCTTGGTAACAATTAAAGATGGACTTCCCCCCAATACTCAATTCTGTCTTGTGATGAATGGTGTTATTTGAGGATTGTAGGAGATAAGGAAGAACATAGCAGCAGTACAGCTGGCAAAGTTATTTTGGAATTAAGTAATTCAACAGACATGCTGGGGCTGGAATGCAACAAAAATAAGACAATTAGTCTTTATGTCTATCCACGGAGAGAAAACTACTATCCACAATTTGGCTAATTATACACTGTAAGAAAGCCAGAGTGAACCTTGCCTGGGCCGCCCTGCTTAAGCAGTCCCTCCATCAGACTGACCACTGGGCTGGTTCTCTGCAGGCAGCTCTTTAACATTATATTTGATGCAATGCTCCAAACAGGTGTTTTATTCAGACCGTAACCCAGTGTTAAACTATTTTCCTTCTTTTAAAAATATGTTAAGTGGGTCAGAAAACAGATGAGAGCCGCAAACCGCTATAGGCTCTCAGAAGGTCAAAAAGCATGCTAAGTGGCACTAGAAACACGTTTCCTTGAACAGCTGTGCATGCCTGAGACCTTGGTTCTTAACCTTTTATGGGTCACTGACCCCCTAAGAGAATCTGATGAAAGCTAGAAAAACCTGCATACACAAATCTTCTTCCCACGAAGTCCGGAAAGCTTGTGAATCCTTTAAAACCCAGCACAAAGTTAAAGGCGGCTCAGCCTGCCTGTGAACCCCCATGGAGCACAAGTTCTATTCATCCTGGCTCCTTTAGCCAGTTCACAAATGGCCACTGCATGATGGGCAACCAATCCTAATCTGCTCATGACACGGATAAAGGAAGAAAAATAAATGCAGTGGTGGAATATGATCTTCCACTTTTCAATGGTTTCCAAATCAATGCAATCCTAAAATTTGACGTGCTCCTTAGAATAGATTTCTAGGTGTCACTACCAAGAGATCTTTATTTAGTAAAGTCATGAGTTGTATCCAAGAATCTAGTTATGTGTGTTTCTCTATGAGCATATAGTATGCATGTAGAAGCCAAAGGTGAACTTGCAGTGCCTTTCTCAACAGACCTTCACACTTTTTTTTTTTTTTTAATTACAATGTTTCAGGGAACCTGGAACTAACTCACCAGTCTGGACAGACTCGCTGGCCTGTCCAGTGAGCCCTAGGAATCCTCTCCAGCAGTGTAGTTAAAGCCATACACACCCTGATTTTTTCCCTGGGTTCTGATGGATTTAACCTAGGTCTCCATGCTCGCTCAGCTAAGCTGTCTTCCCACTTTCTCACCCCTACGTTTTTATCAAGTTCCTTCAAGATAAGGACAAAAACCAAGATTAACTGAGAGGACAAAAACTTCAAAACTCCTCTCCTGATGTGCTGCTGAGAGAGGAAATGACACGTCCAAGCTGCTCCAACAGAAGCTGGAAAAGTGATCTATCTCACGGGCTTTCACGTGGGCTTGAGGAATCGCTAAGGACTGGAGTTTACAGTTCCGACAGTAAAGCAAGTCTTATCCAAGCATTTCGTAGTTTGCTTGTTTTATTTTCCCCGAAAGGTCACGATGAGCATAACCAGACATCTACAGCAAGGTGCTTAGCACAGCCGCCTGTGAGAACTCTACGCTGTCAGAAACTTTCACAACTTCCTGATGAGCGCTCCCTCCCCAAACAGGAATGAACACATACTCTTAACTTAGAAGAAATTCTTGACCTGAATAAAATGTTTCATCACAATAAAGTCATGTTCTCGCTGTATATGGTGGTGCACTCAGGAGGCAGAGGTGGGAGAAGATAAGTGAGTTTTGAGGACTGCCTGGTGTAAAACAGCAAGTTGTAGTCCATCCAGGAATACATAGTGAAGACTGTCTTTGGGGTGGGAATGTTCCTATCAAGAAGAACTGTCATGCAACACTCCAAGACTACTTTACCAGACCTTTATCAGACTCGGCCTAACCTGCTCCATTAGGTGCATCCTTCTCACACAGCTGAAATATTTAGGATTCTGCTCTCCCAGGCAGGGATCATGTGTTACGTCCCTGACACTTGTAATCCTACAAGGCTGAGACAAGAGGATCAATTGAGCACAGAAATTAGAGGCTAGCCTAAGCACATAATGAGACTTGGGTTCAAAACAAACTCACCAAACCACAATTTCTTCTTTCTCTTCTATTCCTGTTCCCTGCAACTAAGTAAGGTTCTTCCCTTCTTCATTTCTTACCTTCCTTCTCTTACTTTCTCTCTCACCTCTCCGTTCCTATAGTAAAAAGGTTTTCACTCAAAACGGAATTCATATCAGCTTCTGCACGCACTGCTTCTTCCTATCCTCGCAGATACACAGAGCTGATCAGATACAGCTAAATGAAATGGTGTATGGAATGCAATTAAGAGTGGGGGCTCTTTGCCAAGCACAGTAGTGGACACCTGCAATCCCAGCACTCGGGAGGCAGAGACAATATGACCAAGAAGTATCCAAATCCAGTCCTAGACAGGAGCTAGCTCACTTCAGGGTCTTCAAGGCAACGGCAGAGTTGTGACCATTCACAGCAAGTGCTCAAGAAATGTTCATTATTATCAGATTTCTTCTAAAGTGCCTATAAATCCAGTTGTCTGAGATCTGGTATCTACCTTAAAATAAACAAGCCCCATTACTGCTAGAAACTACAGAAAACTACTTTAAAATGTACCACATATGTGGGTGATTGCAATTTTTTTTCACTAAGGGCTTAAAAATAGAATTTACAACATTCAAAAGTTATTTTCCCTCACTGGTCTAATCTACCCTCAAGAAACTCAGACTCCAAGCACACATCAATGAACACAGTAACTAGTAGCAGACAACCCTCTCCAAAGCCCTTCCCACAACCACAGAATGCACATAAACAGTATTCTTGCTTCAAAAGACTGTTCTGAGGAAGGCACACCCTTTGCAATCGATTGGCAATGGGTCACAGAAGCCCACACAGTAGGCATTATAAATTAAGTGATTCCACCAAAGGATATCATGAAATGCCAGAAATGGGCACAGAGAGATAGCTCAGCTGCTAAAAGGCCTTGTTAATCTTGTGGAAAACCAGAGTTTGGGTCAGAGTAACATCTTAGGGGAGGGGAGGCTCACAACCTCCTCTAACTCTAGTTCCAGGGGACCTTTTTCTGTCTTCTTCATCACACAAACAGAAGCGGGGGTGAGGGGAGAGAGATTTCTTAGAAATCTTTTAATATCAGAAACAAGTCTCCAACCCTCCACACCCAATCAAACACTGTCTCCCCTAAGGAAGAATTCTGTTGCATTACCTCTCAAAAATGAAGAACCTATTACACAGTTTGCTGCACGCTATACACTGTCATAGCAGTTTAATAAATCATTAGTCCTCCCAAGCCTGAGAAGAGTAGACTACTATTTTCGACACAGGGAAACAAAGCCAACAAGTGGCAAAGCTAGGCTGTGACCCCAAGGAATGTCACAGTGACCTCCAAAAGCAGAGCTCTTCCTCATCACAACACTCACCCTGCAGTAAATCTTAAATCTGCTGGACACCTTGGTTTTGGTTTTGGCCTTTGAAATAGAGTCTCACACCATGTAGTCCTAATTAGCCTGGAAGTGAATGTGTGGACTGGACCAGCTTCTGGAGCACAACCATGCCCAACTATACCTTCATTCTTCAGAGCCACCCCTCCCAACAGAGACCCAGTCAGCACTAGGACTATCACTTCCTACATTTTATTAATGATAACTAAAACTATTGGCTGGCATAGATGCTCTTCAAATGCAGTTCCTTTGAGGGTAGAAAGTCTTTCCTGGAGTTAATGCTGATGCTCAAGGAAAGAATGAACGAACTAGTTTAAGTGTGCTGGGAACGCAGCTGTCAGTAAGGTATTTGCCACCCAAGGATCAGGACCTGAACTTAGGTCCCCAGGACACAAGTTAAAGAGTCAAGCAACAGCTGTGTGCTATGCATCCCTGCAGTCCCACTGAGGAAGCTGAGACAGGCAAATTCCTGGAGCTCGCTGCCCGGCTAGACCAGGAGGATGTGTGTGCTGACGGTACAATGAGAGGCTCGACGTGTCTCAAGAAAATAAGGCAGATATGACAGGGAAAGACAGCATCAACCTCCTTGCCACACTTTGACACACACACGTATACACACAGATGCAAAGACACACACGCACACACACATACACAATGAGAGAGAAAAGAAGGGGGGGAGGAAGGAGGGAGAATGGAGCATCTTAGCATTCAGAGAGACCAGGCAGTGTTTTATTTAGTGTGCTTGTACAGTCTCTCTGTGTACCTCAGGCTGTCCTCCAACTCCCAAAACAGACTACACGTTTTGTACTTCTCATATTACTCTTTAACGTTAACTTGAATTGGGCGGAGAGTAAAGTCTTGCTTCTGTTTATTTCCTAAACAAAATTAATCTTATTTTCTCTGCTCAAGCAATACATTTCATTAATTACTAATTCAACAGACCAAAGAAAAATAGGCTATTCAGCTGTCAGATCACACAAGACCTTTTTAATACTTCAGTCTTGTGGAAATTTTTAAGCAGAAATTTTTTTTAAGATCCCATTTCTATTTTAATGACTTAAAAAAAGAAACTGCTCTTATGGGGGAAAGAGCATATAAAAGGTAATAAACATTTAATGATCCAATAATTGGTTATATCAGAGCAATCACTGTTCAGTAATTAACTTCTCTTTTGGCTTGTTCAGTTGATATTTTCAACACCTTTGATAGGCCTACGATTGCCCATATTATTTATATAATAAGCTAAAACCTGGTGGAGGAGCCCTAAATACAGCAAGGTTTCCAGTCATCCAGGCGTATCTCAGTGACTTTCCAAAGTGGCCTCATTTAAATAGGGGAGTCATTCACAAACCCAACAGCAACCAGCCCTCATCACGGAAAGAAATGACATGCCTGCCAAACTGTGTGGGCTGTGGACACACAGCCACGAATAAGGGTTAAAAGGAAACATAACTGAAAATTAGAGCTTAAGAGATAGCGTAGAAAAAAATAATTAAATCACACCGCCAGGAAAGAATACAGTGAACAGCTGGTATGTTGTTACGATGCAAAATTACAATTAAGCTCAGGTTAATGTCATTTCCAACTAATTACCCACAGTCAGTTGGAAGAGACACGCACTAAGAGGTTCTCTTTACTACTACAGCCGTTCTCCTGGGGCTACCATCCTCACAGCCACAAGGTTCCCAGGATTCTGTCTTTCAAGTCATCAAAAGGGTCCCCATCTCTTGAGCGGGGGATGTTAGGCGTGACTAAGATCTCAACACCTCCCTTGCTCACACTTCCATACAAGTCGCTTCCTTCACACCGAAATCATGCAACTAAAGCGCCCTTCCCACCACACTAACATTCCCCATCATTCTCTCTCCCTTCCACCTTCCCACTCTGCCCCAGCATGATCCTCCCACACACTTTAATATCCTGTAGAAAACGGAGAATTTCGTTCACTTCACACTTGATGTATAAATCAGTCCCTAATGCTGACATACTTAGTAGCTAAGCTGTGAAGAATTACAGGAACACTCTGTAAATCATTCTTTTTTATCTAACACTACAACCAGCCCTCCACCCTCAACTAAAAACAGAAAAGAGCTGGAAGTATAGATCACTTTATCATGTGCAAAACCAGGTTCAATCCCTAGCACATTTACAAAAACCCTTCCAAGGGGAAAAAAAGGAAAGGAAAAGGAAAAGGAAAAGGAAAAGGAAAAGGAAAAGGAAAAGGAAAAGGAAAAGGAAAAGGAAAGGAAAGGAAAGGAAAGGAAAGGAAAGGAAAGAAAAGAAAAGAAAAGAAAAGAAAAGAAAAGAAAAAAGAAACCTGTACAGCGTGACTAGAAATCCTTTCTTCCCCATTTATGAAGGTCTTTCTTGATTTTGCCACGTGAATGGAATCTACCAATGAACACACGTATGGCCACAGTTCCTGACAAAAACACACTGTACTTACAGATCAGAAGCACCCCCTTTTTTTATTATGGAGGCAAACAAATTTGAGAGACATTCCTCACTCTGACTGTGCTAAGAGTTGAAAGGAAAAGACAAAGGTCTGGCAACCCCAAAGCAAGAAAGAATCTTCTAAATCACTCCATCTCTCCGGTCATCTCCACACCTTGGACAGGGCCTCAGCCTGACAACCGCAGCAAAGACCATGGCACTACATCCCTCACACACACACACACACACACACACACACACACACACACACCTACACACACACAGACACGTGCCTGAAAGGAGACGGCTTTGGGTAATTTATGCACCTTCATGTTGGAGAGAAAAGAATGGGGTTCCGGGGTGCAGGCAGTAGTTGCTCTGATACTAATGGACAGCTAGCTAACTGCCCAGGGCTGTAACTGGCTTCAGTTCCCTTGTGAACACAGGAATATTTATTTCATCAATGGACTGCAACAAAACAAGCCTCCAGTGCACCTTTGGAAAGACAGAAAGCCATTCTGAACAGGGGTGATTGGAGGAGTGTCACCTGTTTAGTGACTAGTGGCCATTAGCACACTGTGGGTATGGACAGTGGAGGGGAACAGCTCTTAACACTGACAGAGAGAGAGCTCACCTGCCTGTCAGCAAGTACCGTGTCACCAACAGCCAGCAGCTGCCGCCAGTACTGTCCCTGAACTTGCACACAGCTCAAGCGCAGTGTCTAGTCCTGATTCCTCTATGGAAAGCATCCCTCTCCGAAGAAAACAAACAAGCAATCCTGCTATTTAATAACAGCCACCACTTCTTCCCCTGAGAACCCGGCGATTCTTCAGTCGGGGGAAGAAAAAACAAATTAGGAAGGAAATCCAGGCAAATTCCATTACCTTTGGCTTTAAGTGCTCAAAGTGGAATTAAATGAAGGAGATTATTCAGGGATGGACAGAGAAGAGGAAGAAATTCTTTCATTTTTGTTAGTCAAGAATCTACCTTTCATCGTGTTAGCAGATAAAGACACTTGACTGATGAGACATGTTTACTAAGTTACCCAGGCAGCAAAGATAAGATTCATTTACTTAATAGAACCACAGCTGCCACGGCTGGTCGTCTGTCTTTACATATTTCTCAAAGCTATTATGTGGATATTTTCACTGAATTAGATTTGTAAGAGGACAAATCATAGGAGCAAAATTTTGATATATGCTCTGAGCATTAACAGACAAGTCACTGTCGAGATCAAATTGAAGGCTGAGGAAAAACATAAACAATAGAAACGTCCTTTCGCCCAAACCCACAAGAGTGATTAAGTACCAAGTGCAGAAAAAGAAATGTTTCTGTCATCCGTGCTTTACTGTACTTCGCTGCATTATCAGCTGTTAAATATAGTACTGGTTTCTTGGAACGTAAGTAGTAGAAGAAGAAATTTGAGGAGGATAGTAAGTATCCAAGATGGTTTTGAAGTGTGTGTGTGTGTGTGTGTGTGTGTGTGTGTCTGTCTGTCTGTCTGTCTGTCTGTCTGTCGTCTGTAGGAGTCCAAGCCCGAGCAAAGGACAGAGATAAGAATATGGGGTATCCTGCTTTATTGCACACCACCTTATTCCCTTTAGACAGGGCCTCTCACTGAAACTGGAGCTGAGTTGGCAGCCTGCCGTCTAATGATTCCCCACCCCCACGCCTGTCTCTGCCCACCAGAGCTCTGTGATTCAGACACACAGGGCATTGCCTGGATTTTTACATGAGTGCTGGAGATGCAAATTTACACCCTCCCACTGGTGCAGCAACTCTCTAATGCAGTGAACTACTGTCCCAACCCCAACAAAGCCCTGTATCTTTCTGTGGGTACGAGTTACTCAGGTGTTGAGTTGAGAATGATTCATTGTGCTGAAGACGAGCCATGTTTTCAAGGTGTGTTTACCTCACACTCACAAAAAAAAAAAAATTAAGAACTACTATGTGTGATTGTTTTCATAAAAATCATTAAGGTTTACATAGGCGCGTACTGAGAGACTGTGGATGGCTGACTGAATAAAGTACTTGCTGTACACATATGACAATATAAGTTTGTCTCCCCAGCAACATATAAAACCTAGGCACACAACTCAGCACTGAAGAGCAGAAAAAGATGTGGGGTGAGGTGGGGTGGGGTGGGGTGGGATGGAGTAGGAGTTGCAACAGAAACATCAAGCTCCAGGTTCAGTAAGAGATACTATTTCAAAAACTATAATGGAGAATCAGTTGAGGAAGACAGTCCAAATCAACCTCTACACACGCTCATAAGCAAGCATGCACTCCGAACACACAAAAGAAGTTGTTTTAAAGCACTACCATTGACCACTATCCTAAGAAATGCTCAAAACTATTTTCTATGATAATGATTATAAAATAAATAATGATTCCTCCGTACAGATGCTTGCGATGAAAGGAGTCTTGAGAGAAACAAGAGCCTCTGACTACTGTGAGGGAGGCCCTGGGATGGGACACCTGTATACTTAATATGCTGGGGTACAGATGCATTTGAAAATCACCGCATAAAGCAAAAGTGTAAGTTCCAACCGTGTAGAAACCATCCCATCCAGATTCTCCACGCCCAAAATGGGAAACAGGGAGCAAAATTATGTGGGAAAGTTTTACAGAGGCCTTAACAACTGAAAGGGTATTCTCTCACCAAATTCAGAATGCCCGGCTACGGCTTTCAGAAAATATTTGTCTCACAATTACATCCACCCTAAAAGGAAGCTGCTAAGTTATAATCACTATGTAACTCCTACAGGAACCCCCTCCTGCAAATTTAAGAATAGAAACTGTGAAATCAAATTACTTGTCTGTGGCCACATGGGATTCTGGGTCATTGGCAAAATCCTGAGCATGTGATCTTCCACAACACAGCCTGAAAGCCTGTCCCTGTTCTCATTATCATACTGTATTGTGGGGAGTTTTGATTTCCAGACTGGCGATAAAACTCAGAAATAAACTGTGGATGGTTCTTTCTAACCCGAGGCGAAACTCAAATCCACAATCCCCCGCAGATCCCACTAAGGCCCCCAGGTAGAGTTAAATCCAATCCACCACTCTCCCTTTCAGACTCCGAATCTTTGGTTTAGATAACCACACTTGCCTGGATAGGAAGCAGCATGGTAAACTGGATTTCGCTTTCAGGCAGACCTCGGCTACTAGGATTCAAAGGCAGAAAGAGCCCTACCCTGGGGCCTTTTATCTGAGAGCACAATCCTTAAACCAGGATAATTTGTTTTACAATACCAAAGCACTTGTTTTTAAACAAAACATTAGCCAAGAAAAGAGGTCACCACAAAAGGAATCAAAAGGAAAAAAAACAAACAAACAAAAACAAACAAACAAAAATTTAGAATGTGGGAAGTTCTAAAACACTGCAGAAATAGGGACAGTTTTCCCTCCCTCTTTTCAATCTTACTGGACTGACAATCCCTAAAGGGAGCTTGCAAGTAGCTGCCACCGTATTCATTTTCATTTAAACTAGTTATATCCTAACAGAGGTTCAAGTTAAAAATAAAATTGGAATTACTGTGATGAGCCCATGAAAAACTTAATCCTGAGGTGAGTCCTTTATTTCGCCTAAATAACTTTTACCTAGTTTTTAAAAATCCTATCAAAGACCAGAAAGACGTCTTTCAAAGAGAACAAAACACCAAGTTTCTAGCATCTCTTCTTCCCTATTGGGGGGGAGGGGGAGGAAAAGAGGAGGAGGAGGGATGAGGTGCGAGGTGGTGCGGGGAGGGAGAGAGGGAGAGCAAGAAAGGGCAACTTGGCTATTTCAATCTAGGGCATCCACAAGGGTACAAGTGACACAAATTAGGTTTATAAAATTAAGCTTCAGTTATAAGTCTGAAATATTTTTAAATGGCAGCAGTACAACCCAGTGGGAAATGCAATGGCCTATATATCAGGAGGACTGGCCCCTGCAGCTCTGCCCTACCTCTCTACCAATAACTCACTAGGTCATCCGCAACCCTGAGAGAACATAATTTTCTAGATATATTTTCTTGTCTACAATACAATGCCAATCTGAAGTGTGTTACCACCTTTAAATGCAGGGAGTGTGGGTAAAGCTTTAGTAGTTAGTTTTAATCAGAACAAAACCTTTTAAGGTTTTACACTTCATTTAAATTCTATTATGGGATGTGTAAACATCCCAATCAGGCTCTGTAGCCAATATGTCTGAACTCCAGGAACATGCTGGGCACTTTTTGTGGTAGGTGTAAACTTCACCACCTGCTTCTCTTCCTATACACATGAATTCAGTGTAAGGATGACATGGGTTGAAACCTGCAGTTAACAGTGATACCCGGCTCTCAGCAAATGCTCAATCACTGCTCGTTACTGCACAGATGCTTCTAATCTGGGCTGAGGGCAAAGAGAAAAGACAGCCAAGGGCTTTCATGTCCTATTCCTCATGAGCAAAAGGGAAACGTATTTATTTCTAAACGCCAACTCTGGTGTGCTCCTCTCTTCCGTGAATCCCAAGACTCCTTTCCCTTATTCCCAAGCCTGTTGATTCAGGTGTTAGTACAACTACTGGACTCTATTCAGCTGCATACACAGTACCTTATGATTCACAGATTTCTAAACCCACCGGGAAAGCCTGAACTAGAAAAACAGAATGTGTTCATCCCTTTAAGTCCTTGGTGCTCGACCTTCCGAACTCGGTGACGCGTCCATACAGTTCCTCATCCTCCTCCATCGTATTTCATTGCTACTTCATAACTGTAATTTCGCTACTGTTATGAACTGTAATGTAAATATCTGATAGGAAGGATATCTTATATGAGACCCCATGAGGCGGTTGTGGCCGCAGGTTAAAAACCACTGCTTTAAATCATATAAGCAAGGGGGTTTGCAGCCTCTCTTCTACCATATCCTGAATTCAAAAGCTGATTTAAAAAAAAAAAAAAAGTATTCTTGCTTTTTTAAGTTTGTCTTTCCTGTTTGGCCAACAGCCATGTCCAAATCCGGGGAGATGATGGTTCCAATGGTAAAGAGCAAGCATGAAGACCTGAATTCAACCTCCAGAACCCACATTTAAAAAAGCTGCGCATACTTGCGACCCCAGTACCAGGGAGGTGGAAAGAGGAGGATCCCCAAGGATCTAGGTAAAAATGAAAGCCACCATGCCCAAAAGTTATCCTGAGAAAAGATCGCTGATGTTGACCTCTGACCTACACATGGACACAAACACATCACCACCACCACCACCACCACCACCACCAGCAGCAGCAGCAGCAAAACCCACCATGTCTGAATGAAGATCCAGAAGGAAAATTCTATCAATTGCTATCTATTTCTTACATTTAAGCCAAAAGCTTTAAGAACTTTTCCCCTAATTTATTCCCACTAACTTTCCAATTTCTTCCCACTATCCACTGGATTGGCTGACTCAAAACATCACCTTTCTGACATTCCCTCTAATCAGGTTCTCGAAGGTATTCATCAGGACCCAATTTCCCTGGCTGCGGTAGAAGGCTGGAACAGATGTAAGCTTCACTTCTAATTAAGTCTTCCCAATACAAATAACCTAATAGCCTTGCCCAGAAGAGAGCCTGACAAACTTTCACTTTCTGCCCTCCGCCTCAAATCTACTGAGCACACAGGTAGATTCTGAGATGCTACTGTGCAGAGAATCAAATGTCATTATTTCTTCAGCATCCTCCCTCAGCCTGAACCTTAACTGTCTGTTAAGGTCATTCTCGCGACAACATAAAATTCAACCAGTTCCAGAAGTCCTTGAAAACTCTAGAGCCCATGCTTAACTTCTTTTGAAGAAAACTGCTCTGAAATCATTTGTAACCAAAACGCTCGGAGTATCCCCACATCCCATTATTTCTAAGTCTCAAAGGGGAAACATTAGATTTGATGAACTACTCCAATCTGCTGTTCTACCTCCTCCTGACTTGGCAGCTCCTGAACAGACCCTGAAAACTGGACGCAGACCTCACATCCCATAACTGCTGCGTCCCTAAGATACTTCTGTCAGCCTTGGTACAGCTTTATCTTGCCATGGCCCACATCACATCTGTCCTTCTAGGATCCGGCACTGAGCCTCTTGTGCGATTAAATAACTCGTTCCTGGAGACTAGAGAGATGGCTTGATGTAAAGGGCTTGCCACAGAAGCTTGAGAATCCCCTGGTCCCATTTAAAAGCTGAATGCGAGCACGCACACAGTACAAGTGTCTATAACCCCAGCATTACTACCAAGAGATGGAAGCCAGAGACAGGACAATCCCAGAAGTTCACAGGCCACCTACCCTGATTTACATAGCAGAAAAACAAAAAGACCCGGGTCTCAAGCAAGGTGGAAGATGAAGAGTGACAGGAAGCTTGACCTCTGACCCCTGCATGTGGTGATCCTCTCCACCCCCTCTTACTCACTCCTCTTAATAAGAAAGCAGTAGGGTTCAGACCCATGTGGAGCCAAGCATTGTACATGGATGATAGAAATCCCAACATGTGGAGGCTATCTCATGGTCTTCTCTCATTTTACTATTTGGTCTCCCCCCACCCCCACGTGTGTGTATGTGTGTGTGTCTGTCTGTCTGTCTGTCTCTGTGTCTTTTCTCCCTGTCTCTCTCTCTCTGTCTCTCTTCCTCCCTCTCCAGCCCCTCCCCTTCTCCTTCCACTCTCATCTAAGTGGCCCCAAATGAAATCATCCCAACACTGACCTGCTCTGTGCTCACATTCAGGAAAGCAGAGGCTGAGGGAGTATCCCAGAAAAATAACTCTACACATGAATAACTGGGAGAAGAAAAAACCACTCCTGAGGTATTATCCTGCTCATAATTTTATAGCAAAGCTATAAAAAATACACTTAGGAAAAAAAGTGAGCAAGACCTACCTCTCCATACCTGTCACCCAGCCTAGTTCTAAGTTGATTCAAACAAAAGCCATGGATACAAAGCATGGCGACCTATCCTCTGACATGTAATCTAATCCTCAAAGTAAAGACGACTGAGTGTTTTTGCATGTCATGTTTTCTAATGATGCTGCTGCTGTCAGCATGCTATGGGGGCACTTCTTGGAAAACGGAGGTAACGACAAAGCGCATCGTTAGGAAAGCAATTATATGAAGTAGTAACCATTTTACAATGGCCATATGGACTGTGTTTCAACGACATAATTTCCAATCAGGACAAGTGTACATATTTCTCTCTGTTCCTAATCCCAGGTACAACATACTAAATGAAATAAACGTGCATCTGAAATATGGGTGGCAGATGTGGGAATGTACATAATGTTACACAGTGTTCATCTATAATCAAAGAATATCCACTGCCCTGAGAGAGAGCAAAAACCCAGCTCTGCTGGCCATCTTCACAGTCTCCTTAATTGGACACATCCCCAAGAGTCTAAGCAGGGCACAAAGAGAAGCAAAGGAATTCAGCTTTAAATCTGAATCAGACTGTAGCAGTAAGACAGAATTTGTGTAGTTTGCACATCCATAAAATCAAAGGGTATGAAATCATCTTTAAACCCTGGAACTAAAGGTGTGGCTCCTATTATACCAGATTTTGACAGTACTTAAAATTTCAGAAGGCATGGGTTAGCTTAGGTATCCCCTGCAATTACAATGTCTAAAGAAGTAATTCCACTGTTTTCCCATTTTAAAGATGAGAAAAGATAACTGCTTGCTGAGGTATCAGGAAAGAGTGGCTAAGACAGCCCGTCTGGGAACAAGATGGAAGAAACAGCTTCTTCTTATCAAAAAGAAATACTCTTCTAAAAATTCAGGCCCCGAGAGAATAAAGAGGCAAGGATGTCTTTGAACTTTACCTGTCCCCAACCCGATGGTCCTTAGCCAGGTGTGAACCCTTTAATCCTAGAAAATGAACTAGGTGGAAGCGCACCCCAGCCCAGGGGCGCTGAGGAAGGGAACGCTGGGAACGGACGGGACTTTAAACGCAGTTGGGATTTCCATAAGAATCAATCTAACAGCCAGAGTCATTAGCATACTCTTTGTAGTATAAACAAGCCTCAACTGGGTGGAGAGAGAACAATCTGAAAATGTGCTGGGGATAATGAAAGGAAACAATGGCAAGGAAATAATGGACTCTGTCACCAGGTACCTTCCAGAAATAGATATCAAGAAAAGCCAAGAGCGATTTAGGATGGTCTTTCATGAGGGGAGAATGGAGTGCCTGTAGTTTAAAAATAAATAAATAAAATAAAATAAAAACCTAGCACCAGTAATAAGATCTCTTTTATTGTGGACTATCTTCCCAAGAGAAGTAAGTGCCACTTCCTCCAGCAGTTTAAGAGCAGACAAAATAACATAGGCATCTGTTAGTAAAATAAGTTCATAAGCACGGGAACCTAGAACAGGCTACCAGTTCCTTCTCCGATCTCACGGGTCTGTAAAGAGGGTTGTTGTGGGAAATCAGTGACAAAGAAGATACAATGGTTTAGTCACACCATAGCTTCAATCTCAAGAACCTGACCTCTTGCTCTTGGAAAGGCTTAATATCTACCTGCTATTTTTTTTTTTTTTTTAAGATAAGGCCAGATTTTAACGCACACAAAACACTGAACGAGACAGAGAGGGAATAGCAGCACCAACTAGACTACAGGCAAACTATAGGAAGCAGTCTCAGTAAGACTGCTTTCGTGTTGTTTTGGTTTGTCTAACACAGACTCCCATGTACCCGCGACTGGTCTTGAACTTGCTATGTAGTTAAGGACGTCGCAGTACTTCAACCCCTAGCCTCCACCTCTAGAGTATTCGGAGTACTGTGTACACTAGTATGACAGTGTATGTGGATCCAAGCCCAGGCCTTCTACATGCCAGGCAAGTCCTCAGTACTCAAGTAAGCTCCATCCCCAGCCCATAAGCTTCAGGGTGTGAAAGGAAAATAGGAGATGCTCAGTGACCCAGGGTTTTTCTAGCATACAACAGGCCCTGGACTCCACCATTGGCTCAGGAGGCAGGGTGTGAGAGTGGTAAGGAAGACAGACAAGAAGATAGAAAGAAAACAACTTTCTGGAACAATCAGGTATGGTACTTGCCCAGCCCCAGACTCTATTTCTATAAATAGAAAAATCCTTTATAGCTAGGATACTTTTCATCAACAGCAAGAGAACCAAATGTGGTCTCTACCAGAGACCCATTTGAGGGGCTCAGAATATGAGTCCGTATTTTTAAAGGGAGTGTAAAAAACAAAAAGAGTGAGAAGCCTAAGTCTTCACGTCTGCCCTAAACTGCTGCAGTTTTTGGTCTCGGGTGAGCCGACCACCTCTCCAAGCTTTAGATGCATCAACTGTAAAAGCAGACTCCGTTCCTTTGTTCACAGCATCCTTCTGAGGCACACTGAAAGGGAAACGGGAAGCACAACGCCTGGCCCGGAGCAAGCGCTACACAAGTTCCTTTTGCAAGCCTGTCCTTTCAGAGTTTTTGTTCTGTTTCTTGTTTTGTTTTGTTTTAAGAAATAGGTCAACAATAAATAAGGGTAGTCTGAATGCCTACTTTACATAGGTTACCGATTGGAGAAAGCAACAATTTTAAGAGCTTTAAAATATCTCTTATATGGAGGGATGGGGGGGGCGCTTAAGTCAGAGAACATGGAGAAATGAAAACAGGCCATGAAAAATAAAGGGAGAAAAGGCTGGCTCTCTCGATTTCAAGGTTCCAGTACTAACTCCAGTGTGATACGGTGCAGTACGCCACTACAGCAGACAGAACAGTCCGAGGGAAAAATCAGTAGCACTTGAACCTTCCCACTGACTCCCAAAGGAAACACAAAGCATGTCTTGTCATAGTTAACACTTCAAAGATTCCTTTAGACCAGGGCCCAAGATCTCAATCCCTGAGAACAGCACTTCAAAAAGGTGAAATAGAGGTTACCAAAGCTAAATGAATACACTTCTCCATGTCCCAATCTTCAAATTATCAGGAATATAGTGCCATGAAAATTATTATTTATTATTATTATTATCTGTGATTCTGAACACAGGTAATAAAGAGTTCAGTTAAATTAATCACAGTTTGAAATACAGATCAAAAAACAAGAAGCAGGGCAAAGACACTTGCTCTCCAGCTTGATGACCTGAATTCCATCCCTAGGATGCACAGGGTGGAAAGAAAGAAATGACTCCTGAAATCTGTCCTCTTAATCTCTGTATGCACATTCAAGCAAGGGGACAAACAGACACACACACACAAATACACACAAAATTTAAATTATCTAATTAGTGGTCAAGGGAGATATATCTTGATACTTTCAGATATTACGTAAGACAACTTTCAAACATGGGAACATGACAAACTGCAGTATTTTAAAACCACTGTTTTTCTTGCACAGGAGGTCACCTAGAACAATCTGGACCATCTCAGTGTTAGACTAATGAAACGTTTTAAATTAAACAACCAAGTGTCTGACTGAGCAGGTTTCAACACTCAGGTGTGAAATCTCACCTCCCAGCACTCTGGCTGAATTATCCCCTTGCCTCTCACCTGCAATTACCATTTGCTCCCTCCCCCAGGTAGCTCTCAGCTACCACATATCCTCTGAGGCTCACATCTGGAAATAAAAACTCCCTCTGGGGGCCTCCTATGCTTTGGGAGAGAGAGGGAGAAGAAAAACAAGAGCTTCCTGCTGGAGTTCTGAAAAATACCTTTTTTGACACACAGGGTAAAAGCAAATTGATAAAATGAAACTCTTAAGTCACCTTGGTTAAGGGTAATTTTTCTTAATAAATTTACATCACCGTTCTTCTGGAGGCCAGCTTCTTCCATCTAGACTAATCCCAAAAATTCAGTAAAGGATATTTCTTTCAGTTGAGAGGGCATAATTAAATGTTTTGATTAGAACATTTTCCTCCCCTGTTTAACAAGATATAACAGATGTCCTCAACTTTCCTAATAACAATACCGCCCTGGTTTTGGCACCCTTACAATTTTAAAACTGAACTGTTATATAGAAAAATTACAGCTAGGGTGTCTTTGTACAATCCTGACTCTGAAGTGGCTATGACATGTCTGGACTCCACAATGGAACAAATATAGGAATCATATTCCATATTCTCAGGCACAAGCCCTCCTGTAGTGTGCACCTGAAAACCAAGCTCTTGAGCTCAGAATGAAAAGAGCTTAGTCCAATTACCATCAATTAATGCCGGACGTACCAAGGCCATGTAAGGTATGAAACCTGAAGAGAAACATGAAATTCCCACAGTCATTTCCATCCAGGGAAATGATGGGAGATGTGAAGCACAGACAGCCACACCCACCAAACAAGGCCTGGTGGCCAGCTATTTTGTTATTTGCTCTTTTAAGATTCGATTATTATTATTATTATTATTATTATTATTATTATTACTTTTAACTGGGTATGTGTGTCTGGGTATGTCCATGTGTGCACAGGTACTTTCAGAGACCACAGGTGTCCTGTCCCCTGGAGTTGTAGCAGCCTGTCAAGCCACGAATACTGGGAACTGAACTCAGATTCTTTTCAGAGCAGCAATCGCTCTTAACCACTGAGCCATCTCTTCAGTTCCTCATGGTTAGTTTTGAACAATCAACCAACTTGCCACAGGCTAGAATAAGCTGAGAATAGCACTTGCCTCCTGTTTCCTCGACTGTACAACAGGTACCTACATCAGGGTGCATGGACTGTAGGAAGAATGTGGGTGACGAGGCTAGGAGACCTAAGCAGAGAGAATAAAGAACGCTCGCTGAGTAACGGCGAGCATGCAACTGTTTCTCTCCATCTGGTTGTAGATGTGGAATGACTGGCTCTCTGAAACTCATGCCACTGTGACTCCTGTGATGACAGACTGTAACCTGGAATTGTAAGCTAAGTAAATCCTTTCCTCCTCTAAGCTGCTCTTTGACATTTTGGTTATGAGCCTAGCCTTTAACGGCTGAGCCATCTCTCCAGTCCCCTAAGTTGTTTTTGGACAGGGTGTTTCATCACAGCAACAGAAATAAAACTAGAACGCATGACTACCAAAATCCCAGCTTCCCTGCAGAGAGGAGTACTACGCTTGGTAAAAAGGACTCATTTTTCACAGCAAGATTCCCCCGACATCTGATCCAATTTACAAAAATTCGATTTATACCAACTTTGTCAACAGATCAGCCCAGGAGCATAACCAGAGATAGGTCTACATTCTAAATGGGAGGCAAGGCCTCTCTGATTGAAGTTCAAACTCAAACATCCTGGTTTAACAGCTCCATTAATGACATTAAGCACAGATCTAAAGATTACTCAGCCCCTTTGTCAGTCGCATGTGTTATTTATGGGACAACCTATCAATCATGTCTTCCTCTGATTATTTCCTACATTCTGGTCCTAGGCTATTTGGTCTGCCAAATTAATACATTCCATCATTGCTGCAAATCTAAACAATGGTTGGTAAAAGATTAATAAAATAGTTGGGCTCTCTGCAACCACATACACACCCAGAGAGATTCATCAATGTCTTTTTATTTGCATATCTGGCTGACTGCCCCTGCAGCAAATACGAAAGGCGCAAAGCACAGGTATCCTGGATTCTGGTTTGCATTTAATTCAGGGTGTCTATCTGCTTCTGTTTTAATTACATCCACCTTGATATGTTATTACGATCCCACAAAAAAAAAAAAAACTTCTGTCCATTATATGAATGGTTATAAACATACACGCATGACAAACAGTTGTTATAAATTTCCTCATTCAGCAATAAACAGACAAATGCCTTAGCCAGCACAATCAAGTGAATCTTGTATTTTGAGTCCTTGAGAAGGAAGTTTGAATATTCATTTCAAATACGTGCCAAAATTCCTCTATTGCATATATTCTGCTATCAGTATTGATGAAATTGCTCTAAATTTCCCCAGGTTACCATTCTGAAGAAAATAACTTAATCCCCACTCAAAAAATTTAAAATGTTAAGTAGGCCACAATAATCTCTTATATGCAAGTAATTATCTTTCCATTGGACATTCAAGAATGAGAAGCCAAGACTTTCATGACAGAAGGGTGGGAAAGGGGATTTTAAAGCAATACACCTGTAGGGAGGAGCAATGAATTTTAAGGTGGTGTACTACGTGGGGAACATGTGGGATGGGGGAGAATGTTTTGAAAGGTTCTTGATATTAAATAACCAACAGAACATTAAGGAAAAAATAGAAAGTTTCTATGGGTGTTCCTCTTGATTCTTGTTTTTAAAACCTTCCTTCTAGGCTATAGATGTATCTCAGTTGGTGGAGAGTTTACCTGGCACACACACAGTCCTGGATTCAATCTCCAACGGTGTATAAACTAGGGCTGGTGAGGCACACCAGTCACCCCTGAACTCAGTAGATGCAAGAGGGTCAGGAGTCCAAGGTCAGCATAGACTATAAGGAAATCCCAAGGCTGGGGCAGTGGGGCCTAATTTAAAATTTAACAGAACTTTCTTTCATAATTTCCAATCCTTGTACTCACTAGCACTAAGGGAAAATAGTCTCCTACTTTATTGGGTCATAGTTGGGACCTCTAACACCCAGTATGATCTGGTTATCAATTCATCCTTGAGAACTATTTCCATTTGGAAAATGAGGAGCAGAGAGAACTCGACACCAAGGACAACATCTGTGCAAAGAACACCAAGATTGGTGGCTTAAAAAGCATACCCTCCAGATGTGGAGTGAAATGGATCTGAAGACTACTTAGGAGAAGTTCAGGTCTGAATTTAAGGATAATCCCTCCTAAAGACTGAATTCCTCGAGTTAATCTTAAAACTAATTTTCTCAAGTAACCTCAGAGAACACTGTAACAAGAAGTAAAGAATCTACACACAGAATTACCAAATTCCCGTCTCCCTCTTTCGCCCCAGAGAAAGCTTACTTGCACTTAAAATGTATTATTGGAGCATTTCTTAGTTCAGTAGAAGGCCTTCGTGATTGTTGTCAACTGTACTGAAAAACTAAGTGGAAGTCACTGTCATTTCTATTATGTAACTGAAAACAAATAATATGCTAATGACAAGCTAGTGTCCTTGCATCTTTATTTTCTTGTATTTCCCTTTAGTTTTTAACAAAAAAAAAAAAAAAAAAACTTAATTAGCAACCTCTAGCCAATGGGGTGGGGGTGCAAATGAACAGACATCAAAAGTAGAAAGAAAGAAGAAAAGGCTACAGGGGTGATGTCACACACCTCTGATCCCAGCACCTGATAGGCAGAGTCAAGTGAATCTCTATGAGTTCAGGGCCAATCTGTTCAACATAATGAATTATAGACTTGCCAGGGCCACATATCAAGATCCCATCTCCTGGGGAAGAAGGGAGGGAGGGAGAAGAAAAGAGAAGGATGGTGAAAAAAGAAGAGGAAGGAGAGAAAAGAAGGAAAGAAAAAGGAAGAATAAGCATTATTTCAGTGTAACAACTGAAGGATTAGCTGCAGTACTCGACAGTGGGTCTTTCGATTTCTTTAAGTTTTAAAATATCACAACCAGCAGAAACTACAAACACTTAGTAAGGGTCGCTTTGTAACTGAAAAGGTTAAGTGTGGGGCCAACAAGGAAAATGACATTTCTCACTTATCACTACAACTTGACCATGGCAATGGTTTATTTTAGGATTCAAAATTTAGCCGCAGTTGGAAGTATCAAATCTCACCCACACAACCAAGGGTCACAGTGTGTTTGTAGGCAGTGGTCCAGTTAGTAGCTACTCTAAAGTATTTTTAAAAGCTCTTCTGATGCAACTTAATCCTCACCCTTACTCACCATTTCTGTCACTCATGTACACTATAAACTTTCTCCTTTTCCTCTATGGCTCTCGCTTTTACTACACCCAGGTTTTACCAGGCTCTAAGACCAAAAGCATAAACCATTCTTAGGTACACCAACAATCCAAAATGACAGTAAAGTATTAAACAAACGTGTATATATTTAGCATCTATTAGCCTGGGTAAACTCTAACTACTGTTTAGCTATGAACCAAGAGATCATAAAGAGCACAGGCAATCCTCTAATCCAGAGTTAACACCAGAGTACCGTGGATCATCTAGGTTCAAATCATGAAAACTTAGGAATACTAAAATTTTCACATTTCTGTTACAACTTCCCAAATACTTTTCATTTCATTATCTGCATTCCTACTTGTGATAACTCTTTCAGTAAGGGGAAGAAAGCTAGAAGCAGGGAAGTAGGGAGCAGGGAGGTGGAGTGCCGTGTACCTAGACCCTGAAATGAGTGTGTGAAAGAAATAAGCATTTCATATGGGTTCAAGGTCCAGGCTCCCTTAAAAATACATGGAATTGGAGACTTAAACAGGAAAAACATAGAAGCCCCAGCTGACATAGTCCCTTCCTAAGTAAGCAAAAGCTGCCTGGTGGTACGAAAGTACTCGTTCTCACCTGCAGTTACCAAAAGCAATAGAAAAAGAGACCTATCTATCCTTTCTGACCCTGACTGGATAGCAAGACATGAAAAAACAAGATACTCCTTTTTCTGCATAGGAGGCAGAGAATGTGAAGACACAGCTCATACCAGAAGGGGAAAGATGTCACATCTTAAGGCCTCTCTCTTAAAATCTAAGTCCCCCACGTCTAGCTGAAGCGGGTGAACCAATAGGAGACCCTACATTCATGGAGGAGCTCAATATTATGTATTAGAAGTACTGCTGCCCTAGCTAACAGTATATCCCAAAGTGTTTTTAGCTTCTCCAGTAGTTAGTTACTTAAAACTACTGCAGTCTTCTTTTCCATTTTCAAAAGAGTTTTAAATTTACTTAAAGTTTGCAGACTGTCATCAAATAAGATATTGCCATCCTTTTACCAGGTGGTTTTCCTAAATCTACAGCATATGGGGTGTAATCCCAGCCCTAGAGTGCAGGGGAAGTGTTAAAGAGATGCTGCCTCTTCACTACAAACGAAGTGAAACTACATTTAGTGTACTGTAAATATACACCTATTCAGAATGGGGTAAAATGGCTGAAATCCACTCTCAGCACCAATGTACACACACTTCTCATCAGGAGTTGCACGCATGTGCGCACACACAGGCGCGCGCACACACACACACACACACACACACACACACTCCTTTCATCAGGCAGCACTATCAACCGTCTCATCAAGATCTACATTATTCCTCAATAATCCCAACAGTTGTTCTCTGTGCTTAATGACTTTCTAGTCTTAACAATCTCTCAAACTATTTATTTTTGACAACATCTAAAAAAACAGCTACAAGTGTCCCAGAATCTCTATCACAATATTAAATTACTCTGGGTTTGTTTTTTGTTTTGAATTTCAGAGTGGTGCTGGAAGACTGAACCCTGAGCCTTGCACATGCTAGGCAAGTACTTTAACATTGAGCCACACTCCTAAAAAGCACAACACAGACACAGACACACACACACACACACACACACACCATCTATTAACCTTTTTTCCAAATAAGTGTTAAAGGAACACCTCTCTCAGAACTAATCACTAACTCATGGTCCACTCTTTAAATCATCTGACTCATTTGTAACTTACCCAACATAGCTAAAGCAGTTAATCTCCCCAGCTAACAAGAGCCACTGGGAATCAATCATCCTATCAAGGCCTTCAAATTCACCTCACATAAAGGCTCCTCCAATGAATCTTTGCTTCACAGAGTAAAACACAGAAGTCTAGTGAGTATGGTAAAAAGCTTGAGTTCATGCACACAAGCAATTCACACTCTTTCCCTCCCCCCCCCAACCCGTCCCCCAATCACTCAGAAAGTCCTCAGAACCTGGAGTTAAGCACACTTCTCAGAACTGAAAGGCTGAGACTTGACCTCTTTCAGCAATCTCACAGCCAAACTTTTCGAGACAGAAAGAAAAAGAGTCGAGAAACAGAAAAAGAGCTGGGAAAGACTCTGATCCATGCCTTCCCCAGACTCTGTAACAGCACTGGAGATACTCTGACCCTCTGTAAATTACCACGCCACGTGCTGCGAGCCAAGAGCCAGCTAAGCTAACCAGAAACCTTTGTTTTAACACCAATGTCAAATTCCTTTCTCATCCCAACCTTCCTTTCCAGGTTGCTAAAAAGGCAGCAATACATAAAACCAGAAGTGTCCAAGGGAAGATAAAAGCATTGGCTGGGGGGCAACTTGGTGGCATCAGAATCAAGCAGCAGCTGTCACACTGAGAAAGAGCTATTAGTAAGAAGGGTCCGCCAACACTCACCTCTTGGTGGGGTTAGGAAAAAAAATCAGGAAAACAGTTGACATGAGACAGAAAAGTAAGTGGACATCTCTCTATTAATATCATCACAGACCTCGCGGCCATTCCTGCGGCAGCCTTCTGTACGACAGCCTCCGAAGATGAGCTTCCACGCTCTTCCGTCAGCCCAATCCCCTGACTCTCAGCACCAAACTCCAAGATCTGGAATGGGTTCTTTGGCACCTTAACACATATTTCCCTACTGATTTATGGATACAATGCTGAGAATAAAAAATGTTCTGTGGCTGGAGAGGTTTAGGAGATAAGGTGCACTCTATTTCCTCTTCTGATAACCAAAATTCACACTCAGATAATAAAGACTTTTAATCCTGGCAGAACAAGTCATTCTAAAACGTACTTGAGAACTGATCATTCTGCTTCGGTTTAAAACATAATCCGAGGCACCTGCACCAAGCTATGTTCCCTTTCTGCCTGAGAACATTCACTATAACTTCATCTCAATCTTTCCACTAACAGAGGACTGAGGAAAGGATGCTTTAAGAAAGTGATGTCCCAAGGAGGCTCATACAACTACTCAGAAAAGCCAAGTCTGTCTGGTGGGTCTCCCGGTCTCCTAAGAAGAACTTCTGTACTACTGTACTCGTTCCTACCAGACTTCTCGGTCCCTGGTCTTAATCGCCCACTGTCTTCTTGTTGGACTTCTCCCTGTGTTGCTTTCATTATTTCTTCAGAAAGCTCTCCCATTTTTCACTCCTATCTTATCTACTAATCACTAGGTCCTTCTAGGGCCCATCTTTTCCAGGAGGACTTCTCAAGGGTTGGGGATGTAATTCAGTTAATAGGTTTCTTTCTTAGCACTCACACAAAGCCCTAGCACAGTCAAAATAGGGGATGAGGTTGGCACCTATTTTCCCAGCACTCAGAAGGTGGAAGGAGGTAGATCACAAGTTCATGGTCATCCTCCATTACACAGTCAGTTTAAACCCAGCCTAGACCATGTCTCAAAACCATGCAATACCTTATCTCACTCTCTCCTCTCCAAAAGTCTACCTAAGTTAACATGACTCAAGTGTCTGTTTCTAAATCGTTTTGCAGGTATTAGATTTAACTTATTGACCATATTGCATCTTTCCAGACGTTATAGGCATTTTAGGCTTCTCGTCTCCTAGTGCCTTGTACATATTAAGCACTGCATAAATGTCTGAGTGGCACGAGGCACATGATAAACTTAGAAAGTGAAATCTCAAAACTAAATTACTAGCACATGCTAGACCTAAGAGAGAAATGTGTCAGATTCCATATAAAGGACTTAATAGACCACTGATATGTGGGTGAATCCTGAAGCAGAATCAGGAAGCAATGATCACAGGAAAGCCTGTATTTGGTCCTCTACACACAGAATTAAGTCTTCCTTTTTTTTTTATCTCCCTAGGACACCACCACACCAACAGACTTGTCTGACCAGTCTACTACCAGTGTCATCTTTCTTTCCCTGTGGTCAGCTGTACAAAAAGAAACATCCAAGTTACAAAAGAAGAATAGTAGGAGAAATAACTGATTTGCAAAGTCAAATTTTCAGCCAGGATACTACTCGTGGCTTCCTAATAGAAACATAAAGAATTCTATAAAGCACCTCAGCTGATAACACCAGTAAGTAGTACATCCTATTAGTACCAGAGTACCAACATTTCCATTTATACTTTGATTGCTAGAATCCACTATGGGTTTGTTATTGTTTTGTTAAAAAAAAATAATGAATGCCAAGCAGGATAGCATGTGCCCATAAGCCCAACACTCTGGAGCCTGGAGCAGGATTTTACTGAATGTGCAGGGCTAGCCTATGCTACAGAACAAGACCCTGCCCACTACCCCTCTTTACCCCCCCCCAAAAAAAACTAAAACAAACAACACATTTAGAGCTACTTGCCCTCATCCTAACATGCAAAGAATACCCAAACACGAAACACTGTTTCTAAATGGCACTTGTGCTTCTCAACTGTGTAATGAGAACACCCCGTTCAACTTTAGCCTCCTCACCTACCCTCTTATCTTCTATCATGAGACGCTTTGTAATCACATACTTGAACTTCAGGGCACAATTACTCAAGACAAGTGTCCCTGAAGAATATGCAACTACCTCAGCCAGTTTCACTGCTTGTAACATGTGGGAGATGCCAAACTGCCTTCTGAGCTCCCCATCGTCTTAAATAAAAACCTAACAATTGTAAAGAATAAGCATCAAATTGCAGGCTGACATCATACTTATTGCTTTTAGTCTAGTATCTGTAAAACCAAAGCTGGTCTGCAAGTATTTATATCAAAATATTCCATTATCACTTAGGAGCTTCTGGAAGGAAGGAAGGAAGGAAGGAAGGAAGGAAGGAAGGAAGGAAGGAAGGAAGGAAGGAAGGAAAGGACAGCCACCAAGAGGTCTCTAAGGACAAAATCTTAAGAGTCAGTTTGTACATTCACAAACTAAATCTGTGATCCCTAAGTCTGCCAGAAACGGCTCTAAACTGGTGTAATTTACAAGCCTAACTGTCCAGCCCAATACCTATGGATTCTTGATGATTCATGGCAAAAGTTACTTTTCATTTACAAACACAAGTATGTATTTAGGGTAACTCTAGGTATCTGTGGTAATTCTTAACATATACATGTTCTTAACACACATTTCTTAAGTTCATAGTTGAATTGCCTGCTCCCCCTAAGCCTTCACATTTCTTGGTGACAGTTCAGTAAATCTTTCAAATTTAGCGTAGTGAACATCAGAAACTCTTAACAGTCACTGCAAGTTTAGGTTCCGACCCTCCAACATGGACAGAGGGTATTAACAGCCAATATATTTATATTTTGCTCACCACCACTACCCCCACCACCACCACCACCAAAAATAAAAAATAAAAAATAAAAAAGCTAAACATGATTATTTTTATCTTCCAATACATGGTTTTTAACAGGTTTATTAACGGGTTTTCTAAAAAGTCTGAACTTTCTAAAAACATGACCACACAGGATATATGTAATACTAGTGAACTGTTAATTTACTGAAGAAAGATAATGGTACTGGGAGGATTTATAAAGTCATCTGAATGATTTACATATATTTCAGAGGTTAATGCAGAAATATTTACAGATGTCCTCACAGCAGGTCTGAAAGGTGAGGGAGAGCTCAGTGAACTTTAGAAGAAGCAAGATAGGAATTGCAAGTTATTGACTCTGGGGGTGAGTGTACTGGAGTTTACTGTTCTATCTACTTTCTCATACAAAAAAAATTTTTTTAAAGTTACACCCTTTATACCAATGCACCACTACATATGTGACACTGTGGTGGACATAAAAGTATCATAGCATTCAGCTAACCAAATCATCCTCAGATTTTAAATCTAGAAGCGTAGCCGAGAAGAAAATTGCATCGCAGAAAGAAGTGCAGTATTCAAGGTACATCTTTATACATCTTGACCTCGATCTTCTTGAAAAATTATAAATTTTAAGGCTTAAAGCAAGACTGGACCAAGCACATTTTCAAGCAAAAGATAAAGTCAAACAGTTACTTAAAACACAAAACAAACCAAGGGCTAAATTTACTTCCATCTCCACCCGGCCTTCAACAATGATAATGCGAAGACGCAGATCCCCCACCCCCTCTTGCTGACTAAGTGGGCCACCCAGCAGGGCATGGCAAAGACCCAGAGCCCAGAACCACTTGTAAGCAGCTTTTTCAAGTCTTTTTCCCTCACCAAACCATAGGCAGCCATGCTGAGCCAAATCCCAGGCAGCATTCTCTCTCAGGATACATGATACCACTCCAATGCCCATTTTAAAGCCAGAAAGAGGTCACCCTGCAGTACCCACCCACCTCTGTAAAGTTAAGAAACATAGTTATAAGCATCCTGAGTGGTGGTACTCAGCACTTGGAACCGAGAGCACCGACTCTAACACCGATGATGAAGGCAAGTACTAGCATCAAAATCTCTGGTCACCACCAACGAACGCCAGTATCACCAGCCTCCCTTCCTCTCCCCCCCAACCAGTAGCTACTGGCCACCGGCCACCACCGTGTCACCCCCATCCAAAGCACTTAACAGAAATGAACAAGTCTGACAGACAGGATGACGGCCTTTAAAAAAAAAAAAAAAACACTTAAAACTTAAAATCCACACACAGATCTAGAACCAACAACTTGCACAGTCAGTGCCTATGAGGCTTCAGCTCTGGTTAACAAAGCTCGCTTTGGCACCTCTGAAACAATACCACAATATCAGCAAAGATAAATAATAAATAAATAAAGGAAAAGGGAAAAGTTTCCTCACGCCATTATGTCAGGTGCCATGAAAGGCTACAATCCAACTGTAGTTTGGTTTTGTGCTGGATCAACTTAGGAGACCCTCAGAACCTCCTGTGTGTGGCTGTGTGTGTGTGTGTGTGTGTTGAGGGTGGGGAAAGGAGGGTAGAGGAGGAAAGAGAGCCAGTTAAATGTATACAAACCAATGACCAATCCTAGCACCAGATCAGATCTGCCCAGGCAAAGATACTTTTCTGTGACCCCTGGACTGTCTCCCTCCAGCTCCTTCCATCCAACAAATACACACACACACACACACACACACACACACACACACCAGGAGCCTCTTAGCAGGCAGAAAAATGTGCATTTGAAAAAAAAAAAAAAAAAGACAAGGCTGCCTGCAGGTGCCTAAGGAATAAAGACAGACCCACAAACACATACACAAAGCCAATCATTCGGGATGGGGGCACATACAAAAAGGAAAAGAGGGACAATTGGTGACAAGCCCTTCAGCAGCCTGCTAGGATTTTATTCTTGCCTCCTACCAGCCCTCCCTGGTGTACCTTCTTCTGTCCTTCAACTAAATTGCTCATGTACACAGAGATACACACACACACACACACACACACACACATACACACACACCAGCACACCCCACACGCAAATGTATGTGTGTGGATGATACTGTCATTAACCCTTTCTGCAGTACAGCCCCCATGCAGAATATAGAAAGATGTTCCATCCTTTCCTCTTCTCCCCTCCTCCCTCTTTTCTCCCAACAAGGAGAAAACGCCCCCTTCCCCAGCTTCACCAAAAAAAGGGGGAGGGGGCATAGAAAAGCCACAAAACCCTAGCAGCCTCTGGTCCCCAAGATATCCAGAAAAGGCATATACTAGACAGACTAACATCACACACACACACACACACACACACACACACACACACACGCATGGGAACATATGGCTCTGTAGAAAGCACACAGAGAACAGTCCACAGGCGCCCCAAACCCAAGCAAAGACTTCCACCAGCCAAGAAGCCATGATTGGGGAGGGAGGAGAGGAGGAAAGGAGTGGGGGCAGAGCCATCCGTGGAGAAGGGGGGCGCATTGTTGTGATGCCTGAACCCCTTTCTTTCCACCCATCTGCTGTGGAGGGAGGTGGGGGTGCAGGAAGGGGGCGCAAGGGAAAGGCAAGCTGGACAAGAACGAAACCAGTAGAAGCCCAGACCAGGCATACCGCTCCGTGATTCCCTCCTTGCTTCCTATCTGCCCCCGGCTCCCCCTACATACAACCCCACACCCAACAATAAGACCTTGGCAGAGACAGACAGCTTCGAGTGCGGCGGGGGAGGCAAGAAAACCGGGGTGCAGCCGAGTGGGGGGTGTCATGCATAAAAGGAAACCACGGGGGGAACAGAAAAGGGGGGTCCCCCCCCCTTACCTCCAGCGCTTCAAAAGTAACAAAGCTAGTCATGGCAAATCCATCAATGATGTCCTCTTCGGCTGAGGTGGACTCTCTGCGCTTCCTCCGCGGGGGTCTGGGCCGGGACGGGGCGGAGGATGGGGGCTTTCCATTGTCTTCCTTGTCGGAGCCCGACGATGAAGCCAGCGAGGGAGCCCGGGTCCGGCCGGTTCCTATACCACCCGCCGCACCGGTTCCTAACCCGGCCCGGGAGCGTCTCTCCCGGTCTCGCTGTGATCGCGACCTCCGCTTTTTCCGGAGTCCATGTCCCCGCGTCGGGCCATCCATGGTTCTTTTAACCGCGCCGGGGATCTTCCCCGTTCGCCTACCCGCGCGCCACAGGCTCGGGCCGCGGCCACACACACACACACACACACACACACCCCAAGAAGAAGAAAAAAAAATTGACACCGAGCCCCCCACCCCCTTCCTGCACGGGCTTTTCCCTCCAGCCGCGAGGAAGGGCGCGGGGGAGAAGGCGGCTGGGAGGAATAAAAAAGAAGAAGAAGAAGAAGCCGAAGAAGAACAAGAAGGGAGGGCAGGGGGAAAAAGAGAAAGAAAAAAAAGGGGGGGAAGGGGCGGGGAGACGGGGAGGGAGGGACGGGGGAGCGAGAGGGCGAAGTGTGGGGCTCCCCTCTGCACCGAGGGTCGGAGATGCCTGTGAACAGCGCCGAGCAAAGTAATGGCTGAACACACAGGTCTCCTTTACAGAGGAAAGGGGGGAAAAAATAACTCACCAAGCAGGCAATAAATCAGAATAGCGGAATGCTTTGATCAAGAGACTGGGGAAGCCCTCCCCGCGGCCATGCTCTCTCCCCACCACTGAAATCGCCTTGCTTCTCGCTTTCTCTTAGAGACACCCCCCCAAAAAAATTAAATTTAAAAAAAAAAAAAGCCCGAGGTCCGAAAAGGTCACGGTGAAGTGTGGGGTGGGTGGCAATGAACTTCACCCGCCTCCTCGTGCAGGAAAACACCCCACCACCTCCGCCTCTCTTCGCACACTCGTCTCGCAGAAAAACTCACTCCCGGGCTCCCAGTCTTTTTTTTAAGAAATGTATCCGGGGGAAGCCAGGGCTGGAGAGCGAGCCGAGAGGGGCGAGACCCCCCAGAGAGGGGAGCATAACCACGCAGTCACACACGGAGACAGAGGTTGCCCGAGGAAAGCAGGCAGGGAAGGAGGAGGACGCTGAAGCAGTTGTGGGATTTTTCCCCCCTCTTTTTTTTTTCGGTCTTCGAGGGGGGGGTGGAGGAGAAAAAGATGAAAGAAGAGAAGAATCGCAAAGCCTGGCGCGTGCCACCGACCCCCTCCTCACAGACACATGCACGCACGCACACACACAAATTGTAGATCTGCCCCCCCAAAAAAAAAAACCCCAGTTCCAGAGGTCACCCTTCCTCCAAAAAAAAAAAAAAAATTATAAAGGGGGAGGGGGTGAGTCAGTCAATGAGGAAAGCAAAGAGCAGTCTCCAACCCGAGATACACCGGTGTGGTGCCGCCGCCGCCTCTTCTTCTTCGCGTCGCCCCGCCTGAGGAAGAAGCGCTGCGAGATGCCGCTCGCTCGCTCGCTCGCTCGCTCTCTGCTAACGCTGCCTCAGCCGCCGCCGCCGGAGCCCGGAGCCCGAGGGTGCACGGCGTGTCCCCGGGCGGCTGCAGCCAGAGCCCGGGCACGGCCTCATCCTCCGCCCGCCTCGCTCACACAGCGCCCGCTCCTCCCCCTCCGGCCGGCCCACCGCCGCCGCCGCCCGCCTCGGCCCAGCCCCGCGCCCGCCCGCTTGCCGTCTCCCTCTCTCTCTCTCCCTCTCTCTCCCTCTCCCTCTCTCTCTCGCACGCGCGCTCGAGCTCGCTCGCCGGCGAGCGCTCTGGAAGACCGCCCTCTTCGCGCCTCGCTCTGCGCGCGCTCCCGAGGACCGCCCTCCTGGCTCTCCACGCGCTCCCGAGAGCCACCCCCTCCCCTCGCGCCTCGCTCGGCGCGCTCCCGAGGGCCGCCCCCCCCTTCCCCCTGCGCGAGCTCCCGAGACTCTCTCACGCCTCGTTCTCCCCCCCCCCCACAACACCCTCACCCACCTCCACCCCCACCCCACTCCCGGCACCACGGGGCGCGCTCCCGAGGGCCGCCCCTTCCACTCATGCACCACCAGCTGCGCGCTCCCGAGAAAAGCCCCTCCCCCTCGCGCCTCTCTCAACCTCGCTCTCCCACGCGCGTTCCCGTCCCTCCTCCTCCCGCGCGCCTCGGGCCCGGCTGGATCACGTGACCCCGCCCCCCCCCCCCCTCCCCTAGTTGTAGAGTGTGTGGAAAGCAAAAAGGCTGAGGGGCTGGCCACCGCTCCACGAGCCCAGGGCATGCGCGCTGGGGCGGCCGGGCCTGCGCACTTGGGGGCGGAAGGGGTCTCCAGAGGCTGTGGGGTAGGCTGGAGGGGTCGGTGACCGGCCGGTGCGGAGTTGAAGTTCGAGGGCGTGGAGGCTGCCCCAACATCCCGCCAAACGCACGGAGGAGTCGCGCGCGCACGCGTACCAGGCACCTTCCTCCGGACACTTGCTCCCCTGAGTGTCTTATCGCCGCCACTCCTGAAGCTCTTGCTGGTTCAACTACTCTGAAGTACCTCTTAGGTGGCTTTGCACGCGCGCACGCGAGCGCGCGCGGTGCCAAAGTAAAAAGAAAAAAGAAAAAGTGCGTGCAACGCGAGGAGGTGCATAGCAGGGACCCAAAGAGGATGCAGGGGATGCACTTTGGGGGACAAGAAGGGTGGTTCTAGTGCTGCGTCCAGGCGCACCAAGGCAGCCAACAGGCGAGAGCTGGACACTTTTCCCCCCTGCCCTGCGTGGTAGAACACCGAATGCCAGAGTGCCCCTGAACCAGGTGACCCCCCCAAGCCTGCACTTTTGGTCCCCTGTAGAAGACACTTTGAAGAGGCGCTAGCCGCTTCGGAGCAGCCAGACACCGGGAACTTGAACCTGGAGCAAGGGGACTGAGTAGCTGGGGCTGTCCCAAGTCTGAGGACCGTGGAGACTCCCAAGCTGCCATCCCCCCCACTCGCTGCAGGCTTCACTTACTGCTTAGCTGCAGGAGGATGGAGCAGAGGTGGCTTCCTTACGTTTTCCAGCACGATGTAACGGATGCTTATTTTAAAAAAAAAAAAAAAAAAAAGTCGTATTAAAGAGCTGACTACAGCCCGGAATCGATCAACCAAAGCGACCAGCCTCTCTGGATAAAATAGCAGTGCGTTTTTTTTTTTTTCAAGGCACTTGGAATTGATCTATACTCACCGACTGTCTTCTCTCAGCAATCTCTTAGTCGCTTCGCTTTCTGTCCAAGCACATAAACACCGTGGCACATCACCCCTCACCCCTAGCAACCCACACCTGGCATGAAGGAAAAGAAAACAAACTGACATTAATTGCTCGCAATGAGCCAGGCACCGTGTTACAATACTTTGTGCGCGATTTCTACTGTTCTGAATCCCAGTCTGCACATAACAGAAGGAGGAGGTCAGAAGCTGTGGAAGAGAAGAAAACGAACGTTTCTCAAATGGGTGGGGTGGACGGACGGATGGATTTTTTTTTTCTCCCTTGCATTCAACAGAGATTAGGGCTTCACAGCTGTAGGTTCAGGAAATACAGTGGCACCCCAAACAGAGAAGTGCTCGAATCTTATTATCTTCTGACAAGTGACACTTCCAGGTTCAGTGGTTGGTTTCTTAATACTTTGTTTTTAAGTCACACTCCAGCTTTCCCGTTTCCCAGGAAAGAACCCAGGTCTGTGAGCATATGGGTAGTGGGAGACATTAAGACAAAAGGGATCCAGTGGACTGTGAATAAGACAGGCTTTATGGTCTGTCCAGGGGAACAAACCATTTAACCTTAGGCAAGACTTTCAAATGACTAATTTTCTCATCTTGTAAATCAAAGAAGTTCAATTAAATGCTCAAAAAGTTCCCTTTCAAGCCTCCCAAGGCCTTCTTGAAAACATAGCATTTTTTAAAAAAAAAAAGTACATCCTGTGTTTTTCCCCCCTTGAGAATGGTGTGTGATATCTGAATTATAGGGAGCAGTGTGGCACCTCCCAAAATGTACTTAGCCCTACTGACTGTTCCTGTCCCCGGAGCAGTCACTTAAATTCAGACTTATGTACTGCATCTCCCTATGTTAACTGCTAGGGTGCCGTTCCCTGCAGTGACTGGAACCCACGCTGAGGCTCTCAGGCAAGTTCTTCAAAATAGAGGCAGGTCCCTTGTCATTCACAGCAAGGGACTTGGGATCATTTTCAGGGTTCATTTCTAGGATATTCTAATTTTCTTTTTTGCTCCTGTGATTCAAAACACAAAACAAAACCTCTCTAAATGAAAACATTCTGAGGAGCAAAGAGGTTATTTGGCTCCTGCTTCCAGGTCACATTCTGTCACCGAGGGAAATCGGGACAGGAACCTGGCAGAGACCATGGAAGAATGCTGCTTGGTGTCTCAGTCTCTGGCACGCTCTGCCCTCTTCTAGCTTTGTTACACAACCCAGGATCACCTGCCCAGGGACAGCACCACCTACAGAGGCCTGGCCCTCCCACATCAGTCAACAAGCCATTTCCCCAACAGACTTGGCAAAAGACCAGGGATCTGGGCAATCCCCAAACTGAGACTCTCTGAGATGACTCTGGGCTGTGTCAAGTTGACAGCTGAAGCGAACTGGGACAGATGTAAAAAAAAAAAAAAAAAAAACTGTCTTCGATTCGGACAAGATTCTAGGGAAGCCAGAAAGTAACGTTGCCAAGTAGAGTCGCTTCTCACAAACTTTGGAGATTGGGTTGGGAAAAGTGTGAAATTGTCAAATATAATAAGAGACATTATATTGGTGACTTTTCAGACAGCCCTTGGCAGTCCTGTCTTTAAAGAGTAATGCCTAGTTGTGGGAAAAGTGGATTGTAATATACTGTATCCAAGAACCTTGCCTCTGGCAAGAGTAATTTGCAAACGTATTTTGGGATAATGTTTAAATGATTTTTTTTCAGGGTCCAAGTGTAGTGCTCACTAGAATTGGTAAATGGCTTTTGGGGTCAGAATTTCACCGTATTCTTCCATCGGAGAATTAAAATTATTTATGGGTTCTATTGCTCTTATTTGTCTCTAAATCTCCATCTCATCTGTTTTGATCGCTAATGAATGATTAATAACATTGCATAATAAGCTAAGCAATTACTGTGCATGGCACTGTTCCAAGGGAATAAAATAATATCTCAATTAATTCTCAGAAGTTTTGTTTTTGTGTATGAGTTTATATATGAGTATGTGTGGGGGCAGAGTACACACACACACACACACACACACACACACACTTGCAGGTGTGTACCTTCCCAAATGCATGGAGACTTGAGAGGAGAATGTCAGGTATCCTGTTCTGTCATTCTCCATCTTCTTTGAAACAGATTCTCTCCCTGAATGTAGAGTTAGGCTGACAACCAGTGATCCTCCTGTCCCGTCCTCAACATGGTTGAGATTAAAGGTGGACATGACTGTATTTTGATATTTCAATAAAAGCTTGAGGTTTGGGGTTCTCCTGATTGCAGAGTGAGTGCCCCGCAGTTAACAGAGCCATCTCTCCAGCCTAATTTCTGCACATTTTAAGAGCGATTTCACAACAGGCAGTGGTGTCGCAGGCCTTTAACCTGCAGATCAGGCTGGCCTTGAACTCAGAGATCTGCCTACCTCTGCTGAATACGTTTCAGGATGGACAGAGCTACACACAGAGAAACCCTGTGTGGAAGAAACAAAAAAGGAAAAAGAAAGAAAGAAAGAAAGAAAGAAAGAAAGAAAGAAAGAAAAAGAAAGGAAGAAAGGACGGAAGGAAGAAAGAAAGGTTTCACGGTGCAATATTTATTTTGCATAGAGTAAACTGGGGCTTCTTGTTCAACATCTGATTCACAGAACAGAACAGAGAATATGAAGAGATTCCGTCAGACTGCATTCAAGAGAAATGTATACAAATCAGCATGCGTGCATACCAGTATGCTTTTCCTACCCTTTGTGGATCTGCTGAAAGAATCTTGAATGGTATCTTAGTTGGGGTTTCCCTTGCTCTGATGAACACCCTGACCAAAAGTAACTTGGGAAGGAAATGGTATATTTTATCTTACAGCTCATAGTCCATCATCCAGGGAAATCAGGGCAGGATCTTGAGGCTGCTTACTGGCCTACCTACCTTGTGGCTTCCTCAGCCTACCTACTTAAAGCACCCAGGATCACCAGCCCAGGAATAGCACTGTCTTTGCAGAACTGGGCTCTACCACATCCATCATCCCAGGGTTACCCACAGGCCATTTTAGTGGGGGGGGGAGTATTTTTTACAATGGAAGTTCTCTCTTCCAAAATGGCTCTAGCATGTGTCAAGTTGACAAGAAAGTAAGTCAGCACAAATGGAAAGATCATGAAGGGGAAAAGGTATGAATGATTTCACTGAGAAAATTTCCATAGGTTTCTCTGGTTCCAATCCAAGGAGTCTGAATTTCAGGGAAAATTCTTGCAGTTGGAGAGATAGTTTAGCTGTTTAAAGTACATTGCTCTTACAGAGGACCTGGGTTTGATTCCGAGCACCTACATGGCAACTCACCAACATCTGTAACTCCAATTCTTGGGGATTCAATGCCCTTTCTAGCTTTCTCTGCCAACAGGCACATACACGGTGTGCATGCGTATAGACATGTAGGGATATAATAAACAAAATAAGTAAATCTTTTAAAAGAAAAACAATGAAGGTTCTGTTTTGGTTCCTGTCTTGAGACAGGGTCTCATATAGCCCAGGCTAGCCTCAAACTTTTTATGTAGCTGAGGACAACCTTGAATCTCTAATCCTATGCCTCCTGAATACTAGGACTATACATATTCCAACATACCCAGATTTTTATGCATTGCTGGGAACAGAACCCAGTTCTTATAGCATGCTAGGCAATCACTCTGTGGACTGAGCTTCATCCCAACTAAGAGAATATATTATATTATATTATATTATATTATATTATATTATATATCTCAACCACTTTTCTAATCTCTGAATGTTCCACTCACAAATACTAGGCTTGGTACCAGGTTTTCTATATGACTAAATTTTTATAATCCTCTACCCTGCACTCTGTACTCTGCCAACATGGCAATTATTAGCACATCATTCTTGATGTTACATCCCAGTATATAATATTTGAATTTAATTTATTAGGAGAATTGATTTTTAACTCAAGGCAGCTAAGGTTTATGTTTTGCTCGTTTATAACTCTCGGTTACTCTGTGTGCATGTCTGCACAGAGACCAGACACACAACCGAGATGTTTAATGATCTATCCCTATGCAGTCTCCAAATGAGAAAAATAAAGAAACTAACACATTTAGCTTCTCTTCTTTAACCCTCCTAAGTTGTTTTTAATAATAGCTCTTCCTGGGAGAAGTGATAACTTGTCTTAACTGACAGGCAGACCATCAGCAATAACATTGTTGTAAGTTTGCCCTAATTATCACCTGCTGTGGTTTTTTTTTTTTTCTATACACATTTGGAAGTTGTTTTTCAAACTGCAGTTTTAATGTTTGGAGGGGGGAAAGGAGCCCATGAGGGGCTATATAGCTGAATTTGTTAAGCTCTTTCTATTCCCATGATATGGTAAGATAAACTTTCATCATCTCTGCAGGGGTCTCCGGTGAGTGACACAACCATCAACCCGTATTCCTCAGGCTCTGCTGTAGGAAGCCAAGGACAGATGCTTGCTGCTGACCGGAAGATGCTTTCGTAAGAGGGTGGTTGGTTGCAGCAAATTTAATAAGCTTCACACACACACACACACACACACACACACACACACACACACCACACATACCATGTGCACCCACAAAACAAACAAACAAACAAACAAAACCAAAAAATCTTCCTAGCCAGTATTTTAAACCCTTCTCGGGGCATTATTTATATTCCAAGTCTTACTTGACATGCTCAAGTAGAAAAATTAATGGGTAGTTCCAAAAATTTTTTGATGATTTCTTGAAGCTACCAGTGAGGTCCAATATTTATATGTGATCAGGAATCTGTGAATCATTATGCTATTGGAGTCACTAGATGACTCCTAAGAAGCTGTTTTAGTTTTAGTTTGGTTACATGTATGTATGCCTGAGTACGTATGTGCAGGTGAGCGAAGGCACCCATGCGGGCCAAAAGAAGGTACTAGATACCCTACAGCTGGACTTCACAGGCGTTTGTGAATTGCTTGACATGAGTACTAGAAAACCAACGTAATTTCTCCTCGAAGAACAGCAAGTAGCTCTTAACCACTGGACCATCTCTCCAGCCCTGTGATTTTTTTCCTTTTCCATGAAGAGAAGTATAGCCTGTAAACCCAATTCTGATCAGACAGCATCCCAGCTGATGGAAGTGTGCACACTTTGGAAATATTTAACAAATAGAATAAGGGCTCCCGGATGTAACAGCCCAGTAAAGTACATGTTTGGTTATGCACAAGGCTCTAGATTGGATCCTCAGTTCCACAAAATAATCATAAAGTATATCAGCGAGCAGTGAGATGCCTCATCTGATAACAGGACTTGCTGCAGAGCCTCATGACCGAGTTCATTCCCTGGGACACACATAGAACTCCCACTCACCCGGACATATTCATGCAGGCACACATACACCAGCTCCCACAGACTATCCTACCTTGCACACATCGTGTGCTCTGGCACAGACAACTAAATGTAATTTAAAATTATACTCCAATTAATAAGAAATTGCACAGTCCAGAGAACCTCTGCGAGGTCGCATCTTACAAATGCTAGGAGTTATCTGTAGTGTCTGTTTGTGCTGGTACACACATGCCATAGCACGTGTGTGGCAGTCAGAGGACAGCTTGCAGACACCAGCTCAGTTCTCTCCTTCAACCGTGTAGGTCCCAAGGATCAAAAGCAGGTTGTCTGACTCTATTTGTCAGACTTAGTCCCAAACAACCCAAAGGAACACTGAAGGCTGGGCGTGAATGTGGAACCAGACTTCGTGGCATGCGCCTTTAATCCCATCACAGAGAAAGCTGAAGCAGAGGATCACGAGTCTTAAGCCAGGTTAGACTACACACTGAAACCTTGTCTCAAAACGTATAAAAACAGTAAAAGACAGCTCCAGCTGAACATGGTGATGCACAACCTGTAATCTCTCCAGTCTTGCTGATAGAAACAGGAGGGTCTGAAGTCACAGGCCAGACTCTGCTCCATACTGAGTTCAAGGCTAGCACAGACTACAATAAGATCCTGTCTCAAAAGAAAAAGAAAAATGGGGACGAGGAGTGTTTCTTACCAGTCACCTGTCTCTAAAAATGAGTGGCTAAGGGTTACAGAACTAGCTCAGTAGGTAAAGTGTGCTGTGAAACCGTAAGGATCCAAGCTGGAGACCCACGGGACAAAAAAGCATGCACAACCTTGTGTGTTTGTAATCCTCACGCTGAGGACTTGTGACAGAATACCCAGGCATGGTGGCACACAGAAATAAATTGAATCCTGGTGTGGTGGAACACGCCTGTCGTGCCAGGACTTTGATTGCTGAAACAAGAGGTGTCAAATTCCAAGACACCCTGAGCTACAAAGAAATTTCCAGAGCAGCCTAGATGGTGGAGTAAGGCCCTGTCTCAACTCACACTCCAAATAAAGAAATAAATTAGATATCAGTTTGGTTTTAACTGAAAGTATTTATATTTAAACCTCTTCCCATATTGTACTCTAATAAAACTGCATTCAAGGTCTTAAAGAGACAACCGCCTACTAATTACATATTCACCTGGTATCCATTTCTACAAATGAAATTACTCTCGGCACACATTAATTGACATAATTACTGAAATACCAAAATCAGATTAGCCACTGTAGCTCAAAGAAAAGGAGAAAAGAAAACCATTGCTCCAGCAAATTGCAAGTGTGTGTGTTTTTTTTTTAAAGGGCTCAAAAGGTTGTTCAACTTGTACATACTTTGAAATAAAGCTAATAAAACACGGCTATTTCATTATTCATTCATGAGACAATTCTGGGTTCTTAACTGTGTTTTGACTGGATCTCAGTTTAAAGTTCAGTCTTTATACTATCCTATATTTTGTTGATTGTTCTTTTACTGTCCATTATGTTCATCTTAGTGGCGTAGCAGCCTAAGAAAAATTCTATCCACAACTATTTTTGTCTTCATAATTGACAATCACGTTGTCAGCCTGGAAACAACATTAGCTACAAGGAGGCTGCTGTCTTTGCAAAGCGCTTCTATAATTCTTGACTCTTTCCCCTACAACACTGACATCAAACATTGTTCTCCCTGCTTTGGGTTCAAAGCGTCTGATTAAATTAAAACAGCCAGAAGACTCTGTGTTCACACCAAGGCTGGAGAGATGGCTCAATTGGTTAAAAGCATTTCCTGTACTTCAGGTTTCTCGGTGTCACCCTGGCTGTCCTGCAATTCACTCTCTAGACCAGGCTGGCCTCAGACTCTGAGATCTACTTGTCTCTGCCTCCTGATGTTAGAATTAAAGTTCTAACATCTGCACCTCCTGCAGGCTTGCATTTCCTGCTTTTGCAGAGGACCCAAATTCAGTTGCCAGCACCCAAGTCCAAGGGCTCACACTACACATAACTCCAGCTCCAATACCTCTGGCTTCCGTGGGCATTTGCATTCACAAGGACATGCACACCCCCAACCCCCATCACGCACACAGAACTGAAAATAACATTGAAATAAAATTAACAGTGAAAGAGAAAAAGACATAGACTTTAAAATTCTGCAAAGTGCAGGGTGGACATTAAGTCCAAAGTGGCATTCGCCTATAATCCTAGCTCTCAGGAACTGAGGCTGGAGGATTAATACAAGTTTAAGCTAAGCACTGACTACGATAGCAGCACCTTGTCTTAAAATACCAAAAGAAAAAGGCCTGGTTCGGTTGTTTGAAATTACATTATTTCTTGGTATCTCTCCCTCATTTTCATCCTCTCTGCCTCGGTCTCCATCTCTCTGTTCCTCTGTCTTTCTGTCCCTCTGTCCCCCCCCTTTGTGTGTGTGTGTGTGTGTGTGTGTGTGTGTGTGTGTGGTGTGTGTGTGAGTGTGTGTGTGTGTGTGTGTGTGTGTGTGTAAACATGTATGTTTGAGTGCATTTGTGTGCGTATGCACGTGGGGGGGGCAAAAAAACCAGATTTTTTTCTTCAGGTGTGTCCCACCCCACCTTACCCTCCCAAACAACTTGGAACTCTGCTTGTCTCCATCTGCCTCGTGCTGAGCTTACAAGCCTACACCACTGTGCCCTGCTTCTTTTTATGTGGGTTCTAAGACTGAATTCAAGTCAGGCCCTTTATCAACTGAGCCATCTCACTGGACCTTTCCTAATCAATCCATAATGTATTATTCTTGCCATTTAAAGTGGAATCTCTTGCACAGTTCACCTTCCAAACACTCTGGTCCAGCAATTATCCTATTATTAAAATATCATTGCTTCCCAAAACACTGGCACTGCCTATCACCATCATGGTTACTGTTTCCTCTTCTCTGCACAATGTTTTCTCCTTGTTGCAGTATTTAGAATTTTCCTACTATTTTTTCCAGAGCCTGGAAAGACAGCCCAGTTAATAAAGTACAAAATAAGGACTCGGATCCATAACTCAGTGGGCACATAAATCCTGGCATGACCATTCATATCCGTAACACTAGCACTGAGGAATTCTCTGAGCTCACCAGGTAACCATTCTAGCCACTTGGTGAGCTCTGGATTCACTGAGGTCTTGTCTCAAAAGAAAAGAAGGAAACCAATAGCAAGAGACACTGGAAGCCAAGCTCTGACCTCCACATACTCACATGCATATCACACACACACACACACACACACACACACACACACGCGCGCGCGCGCAAATAACAAGTCCCATATTTTGGTGTGTAATTCTGCTTTTGTTATCAATGAACTCTGATAATTCATAGAAACCTAAAACATATAGGTGTGTGGTGCATTTACTCAAGAGGCATACATAGGCTATTTGCTCTTCATTTTTATTATATATATCTTCACTATTTATAAAATCTATTGTAAATTTTGTTTCTCCCACGATTATTAATCCTTTATTATATTTCCCATCAATTTATCTAATAGAAATGTAGTAATGTAGTGGAAACTACAACCAAACATACAAAAGAAGAGGGAAGAAGACAGACAAAAGCGAAGATATAAAACTTACTATTGGAAAGAGGAAAAAGGAGAAAAATGAAATTTCTCAAACAATAGAAAGTAAATAAAAAACCAAAGAAACTAGAGTTAGCAAGGGGCTTAGTGAGTGCAAGCTCTTGCTGTCAATCTGATGATCTGGGTTCAATCCCCAGGACCCACATAGGGGAAGGGAAAAACAACTCCCACAAATTGTTCTATAATTGCCACAAGGATACACACACACAGACACAGACACAGACACACACACACACACACACACACACACACAGTAAAATAATTTAAATTAAAAAAAAAAACAGGAAACTGAATGCAACAGAAAACCTTTGATTAAATCCTGAAATAAAGATACAATAAATCTACATTGGACTTTATTGGGACCATTAGGACAATTTGAATATAAGGCATATTTTTCAGTAATGGTATTAAATCAGTGTTAAGTACCCCATCTAGTTGCATTATGGCTATGCAGAAGAATATCCTTTTCTTTCGGAGATATATGCTGTCGTCCTTAGGGATGGCGTGTCAGGATGTCTGCAGTAAATTCTTAAGTGGTTTAACAATGTCTATATATCAAAGGAAAGAGAGACAAATAGGAGGCAAATGTGGGGAAACGTGGTAACAGTTGGTAAATCTAAAAAACAGGGGGTGAGGGGTTTAGTTGCACTAAACCTGCAGCTTTTCTTAAGGTTTGAGTGCTACAAAGTAAGGAGCCGGGCAAAGGGGCTATTAGCCCAAAGCTTGCCATTTCTTCAGAAGCCCTGCATTTAAGTTCGCACAGCATGCTTGGCTCTGGGCCTAAGAAAACAAAATGCCAAGATGGGAGGGGGTGGCACACATCTTTAAACCCAGCCCTTGGGAAGCTGAGGCAGGCACAGCTCTCTGAGTTTGAGGCTAGCCTGGGTTAGAGAGCTCCAGGACAACCAGGGCTGTACAGAGAAACCCTGTCTCAAAGGCAAAACAAAACAAAACAAAAAACAAAAGAAAACAAAACAAAACAAAAAGCCAAAAAAAAAAAAACCAAAAACAAAAAAAAAAACCAACAACAACAACAAAAAAAAACCCAAAAGCAAGCCAAATTACCAGTATCTAGAACAGTGGTTCTCATCTTCCTAATGCTGCATCCCTTTAACCTCATGTTGTGGTGACTCCAAACCATAACATTATTTTTGTTGCTACTTCATAATTGTAATTTTGCTACTATTATGAGTCATAATACAAATATCTGTGTTTTCTGGTGATTTTAGGCAACCCCTGTGAAAGAGTCATTCTATCCCCAAAGGGTCAAGACTCACAGATTGAGAACTATGATCGAGGAGTAGAAACCTAGCTGTGTACACTGGTTTTAGGATGTATGCCTAACCAGCAATATCCACGGAATATCACAATCCTAGGTTACACTAACCTCAAATAAACATGCACGAGCATACATCTTTCTCTTCCCTCTGCTCCTCATCATGTAAACCCAGCCTGGCTTTGAATTTGCTATGTAGACAACAATGACTCTGAACCTCTCAATCTCCTGCCTTCAGCTCACCAGAATTGGGATTATATTGTACAGCACCAAGCCCAGTTGACGAGAGGCAAAGGACTGAGCTTAGGGCTTTCTGCATGCTGGGCAAGTGCTCTGTCAACTGACGTGTGTGTGTGTGTGTGTGTGTGTGTGTGTGTGTGTGTGTGTGTGTGCTGTGTGCTGTGTCTACACTGAATACATGTAGAATTTTAACATTATATCTTTTTTTTTTCAAGACAGGGTTTCTCTGTGTAGCCCTGGCTGTCCTGAAACTCACTCTGTAGACCAGGCAGGCCTCGAACTCAGAAATCCACCTGCCTCTGCCTCCCAGAGTGCTGGTAGTACAGGCGTGCACCACCACCGCCGCCCAGCTCATTATATCTTTTTTTTTTTTTTTAAGTCCAGGGGCTCAAGAGACTTCCAAAGAACCTGGGTCTGGTTCCCAGCACCCACGTGGAGCCTTACAAACATCTATGACTCCACTGCCAGGGGATTTATGTCCTCTTCTGGCTCTTCTAGGCGCAAGATACGTAAGTGGCACACAGACTATATGCAGACAAAACACCCATACACATAAAAAATGTTAAAAAAAAATCCAGAATAGGTCTTTTTTTCTTTTTTTTTACAATATTTAGTTTTTACTTATGGGTATGTATGCATCTGTGTCTGTGTACGGGTGTGTGCGTGTGAGTGCAGACTGCTGCAGAGGCCCGGGGAAGATGTCAGAGGCTCTGGAGCTAGCGTTACAGGCAGTTGTCAGCTGCCTGATAAGGATGCTGGGAACTGTACTCAGTCTCTGCAAGAGTAGTACATGCTCATCACCACTAAGCCATATCTCTCCATTCCCCATTGTCTTTTATTCTCTCCCTCTCTGTCTCTCTCTGTCTTGTGTCTCTGTCTCTCGTGTGTATGTGTGTGTGTGTGTGTGTGTGTGTGTGTGTGTGTGTAGGGGGTGTTTTGCCTACATGAATGTCTTTGCACCATGCATGTGAACCGACCATCTCAGAGGCCAGAAGAAAGTATCTTGCTCCCCAGGGACTGGAGTTACAGACAGTTGTGAGCTACCATGTTGATGTTGGGAATGGAACCCAGGTCCTCTGGAAGAGCAGCCAGTGAGAGCTCTTAACTGTTGAGCCATCTCCCCAGCCCCCTTTGTTAATATTTTAAGGCTCCCTCCCTAGAAGCCATTTCCACGAAAGACCATCAGTCATTCTGGAATTCCCTCAACTATATACCAGCCCCCTTATACACTTTGGATTTTTTTTTTTTCATGAATGAGAGGTGACCAGTACCTCTCTATTTTCCCACTGATATTCTGGGAAACTAGACTCCAGGGCAAACCCTGCAGTGTGTAAAATTTGGGAAATTAAAGACAACCCTGTCATAGGAAATTAGCACAGACAGAAAGCAAAGCACAAGGCCATGGATATCCTTTCACAAAGATGACAGGACAGAAATACAGATTAACCCATCCCAGCCGCAGGGGGATGACTCTCCACTTGGAAGCAAATGAATGCTTTTAATTACAATTTTCGAGATGTCATTTATTATATAATGAAATTTCGAATTATCAGAAAATTAGTTAAATTCTGGCTTAAAAGCTTTTCTCTACAACTCTGTTTAATATGTGATTTTTCCCCCTTTTATGCTGTATTGAACCTAGGTCCTCTAGCCCTTTCTAGACATCGAGCTACACGCTCAGTAACAGATTCAAATACTGCGGATGGAAATGTTCTTTGGATATTTCTATCCTGCTTCCCATCCCAACTCCACCCAATCCTTTCTCTCTCTCTGTCTCTGTCTCTGTCTCTGTCTCTGTCTCTCTCTCTCTCTCTCTCTCTCTCTCAATTTCTCTTCCCCTCCCCCTCCTCCTCCTCCCTTTCCCCTCCCCAACTCCACCCAATCCTTCCTCTCTCTCTCTCTCTCTCTCTCTCTCTCTCTCTCTCTCAATTTCTCTTCCCCTCTCAATTTCTCTTCCCCTCCACCTCCTCCTCCCCCCCTTTCCCCTCACCTCCTCCTCCCCACCCTTCCCCTCCCCCTCCTCCTTCCCTCCCCCTTTCCCCTCCCCTTCTTCCCCTCCCTCTCCCTGTGACACCCCCCCATATCTATATGTGTATGTAGGTTTACCACACTCATGTGTACACACTGAGGCCGGAGGAGGACATCTGTCCCTCTCTGTCACTCTCTGCTGTATCACCTTGAAATAGGGTCTGTCACTGACCCCGGAACTGGGTTGGCTGCTGACAGGCCCCAGAGATCCTCTTCTCTCCACCCCGGCATAGCACGGCATAGCACCATGGCTTCAGGCAGGCAAGTAGCCAGGTCCGGCTTTTTACATGGACACCAAACCCAGCTTCTTGCCTTGACTGACAGCTAGCTATGGGGCTAATGTGACTGGCATGTGAGAGAATGAAGAAACTACAAACGCACATACAGAAAAGCTAGAGGGGGGGGCAGTCCATGCCCTCTGATGGAGATGTACCAATAGCAGTGCAGAAACTCACGAAGTGTATTGTTTGCAGTATGAATGAGGAGAAGATGGGTTGGATCGTCTATGTAGAAGCTCTTCTTAGAGGAGAAGTCTCAGGGTACAGACATAGGGGAGGAGAAAGCTGCAAGTTTCTCCGTGCAGTGTCATTATCCATACTAAGACTGGGGGTGGGGGCTGTGCAGAGGGTGGGGGTGGGGGGGGATGGCTTCCATTCCTCTGAGCCTAAGCAAGTGTGATCTTACTCACAGAACTTTCTTCCCCTACCAAAAAGAATGCTTCAGGGTTAGGCTGATTGTGGGAATAACTTGTTTAGACTCAATCACATAGGAAGCATCTCTCAAGGTGAGACTTGTAAAGCAATGCTATACTATTTAGAATACTTACAATTACTAAACTAAATAGATATGATACAAGTCTTCCTTTTTTTTTCTTTTTCTTTTCCAGTATAACTTCTTGCTCAGAATGAAAAATTTCAGAAGCTAAAATAACTCCATCACATATTTTCACCAGGGAACAGGTTGGCCTTTTGTTGCAAGGAGGCAAAATGTGTGTAGTGTAGGGGCGGGGTAGGTACTGGTTTCTCTGGAGTTTGCCAGTTGGGATGTTTTTTTCTTTGCCCCAGAATTGCTGGTGGCAGTCTTACATGGTGGGGTGAGTAAGAAAGTCTGGAACTGTCTGTGGATATTGAAACTGTTAGGCTCTGCCAAGTCATGAAGTCATTTTAGGGTCCAAGAGATGGAAAGGATGCTTAGCACGTCACTAAATTGTAACAGATGAACTGGGTCCCAACCAAAAATCTCGGGTATCTTAAAATACTGTGTTCACAAACAAATGCCTGCACCAGTGCACTAAGAGGTTGGGAAACACAGGTGGAGGACCAAGATTCTCTCTCCCGCCGCCAGCCAAGATAGATGTTTCTAGAAAACAAAGCAAATGGGTGCTTCTGGGGAAGAAGAAAAACAGGTCTGTCTAATGTTAAATGCTCCTGAACCCAAATAACTTATCGTCAGTATGAAAATATTGCTGGTAGAATACAAGCCTTAGGAAGAGTGTGGAGCCTCGTCTGTTTTCCAGCTGATCAGGAAACCAAGGCAGGCAGTTCTCAAGTTTAAAGACTGCGTGACTTCAGCAATACTTTAAGGACTGCTTACATGACTTAAGTATGACCCTGTCTCAGAAGAAAAAAAGAGGGCTTCAGGATATAGCTCAGTACTAGAATCCCCACCAGTGAAGGGGAGGGGTATGACTCAGTATTAGAGCTCCCTCCTAGAATCCCCCAGAGAGGGGCTGGGGGTGTGGCTCAGTAGTAGAGCAACTCCCTAGAATCCCTCAGTGGGGGCCTGAGGGCATGGATCAATGGTAGAGCACCTGCCTAGAATCCCCCAAGGAGGGCCTGGGGGCTTGGCTCAGTGGTAGAGCCCCTACCTAGAATCCCCCAGGGAGGGGCTGGGGGCTTGGCTCAGTGGTAGAGCCCCTACCTAGAATCCCCCAGGGAGGGGCTGGGGGCGGGGCTCAGTGGTAGAGCCCCTGCCTAGAATCCCCCAGGGAGGGGCTGGGGGTGGAGCTCAGGGATAGAGCCCCTGCCTAGAATCCCCCAGGGAGGGGTTGGGGGTGGAGCTCAGGGATAGAGCCCCTGCCTAGAATCCCCCAGGGAGGGGTTGGGGGTGGAGCTCAGGGATAGAGCCCCTGCCTAGAATCCCCCAGGGAGGGGTTGGGGGTGGAGCTCAGGGATAGAGCCCCTGCCTAGAATCCCCCAGGGAGGGGTTGGGGGTGGAGCTCAGGGATAGAGCCCCTGCCTAGAATCCCCCAGGGAGGGGCTGGGGGTGGAGCTCAGGGGTAGAGCCCATGCCTAGAATCCCCCAGTGAGGGGCTGGGGGTGGAGCTCAGGGGTAGAGCCCCTGCCTAGAATCCCCCAGGGAGGGGCTGGGGGTGGAGCTCAGGGGTAGAGCCCATGCCTAGAATCCCCCAGTGAGGGGCTGGGGGTGGAGCTCAGGGGTAGAGCCCATGCCTAGAATCCCCCAGTGAGGGGCTGGATATGTAGCTTAGTAGGAGAGCACCTGTCAAACATGTTCAAAAACCTGTGTGTGATCCACAGCACAAATAGACAAACACAGATGCAAGCACAAGGTTGGCTTTGCATGTCTGTGTCATAACATAGTTTGCCATAAAATATTAACCTTATCAGAAGTTACATTGGTATTTTCCAAAGTGTCTGAGATTTTGGAAAAGTCACCAGATCTTTGAAGGATTTTTATCCCTCAAAATTTCAAGACTGAGACTGAGAGTCTAAGGAGGAACATTTGACCTGGGTGTGCTCAGGGAAAAAAAAAAAAAAAAAAAGCTATCTCAATGCTCATGAGTAGCTCTGGTTCTGTGCCAAGTGTCAATGTTTTTTCAGGATGAGCTCATTTTGTCTTTTCCGCCATTTATTTCTGATGTGGTCCAAGGGTCTAAGGCAGTATTGATCAAACCTTACTCTTTTGAGATTGAGAATACTTATCCCATTTAGCTTCTGGATAAAGGTTGTGAAACAGTTTGTGTGTGTGTGTGTGTGTGTGTGTGTGTGTGTGTGTTGTTTTCTCTTCAGATCACTGAAAGGTAGCTTCCTGAGAATCTATTTCCAGTGAGTAATTAAAGATACAGGCTGAGGAGGTGGCTCAGTGGATAAAGGGGCTTGCAGCCAAGCCTGACGACCTGAGTTCAATCCCTGGGACCAACATGGTGGAAGGAGAGAGCTGATTTTAGACAATTGTCCTATGGTCTGTACATGTGCATTCATACACAACACACACACACACACACACACACACACACACACACATACACACTGAATAAATAAATGCATAAAACATAGATAATTAAAATAGATACATGCAAAGCTATAAATGAAGAGTTTGGACTACAGTAAACAATTGGGGACTACTAAAACATCAAACTGTCAAGGATTGGTTGAATATGAAATGGGGTTTAGCCAAGCAAATATTTTTAAAAAAGAGAGACATCCATCAGCTTGCCACCAACTGACTTTCTTTGATTGTATATTTCCTACACAATATGTATCATTTATTTTCTTTGAGAGGATTTTGTAGCTATTTTTGTTATACAAATGAAGTATTGAATTCAGAGCCTTGCCCAGGTGAAGCAAGTACTCTAACACCTATTTATATTCTAAACCCTTTGTCTGGTGTGTGTGTGTGTGTGTGTGTGTGTGCGCGCGCGCGCGCGCGCGCGCGCCTACACAGGCACATGTGAATGCAGGTACACACATGCACTTAGATGTAGAGGCCAGAGATCAGTTTAAGTCACTCTTTTTTTATTTTAAACATAGATTCCTTGGTGGTTTGAATGTCTCAGCCTATAGGACATGGTACTGTAAGTGTGGCCCTGTTGGAGGAAGTGTGTCACTGTGTAGGGCTTTGAGGCCTCCTCGTGCTCAAGTTCCGCCCAGTACAGAAGAGTCTCCTGCCTGCCTTCAGATCAAGGTGTAGAACTCTTGGCTCCTCCAGCACCATGTCTGCCTGCATGCTGCCATGCTTCCCACCATGATGATAACGGACTGAACCTGTGACACTGTAAGCCAGCCCCAGTTAAGTGTTTGCCTTTATAAGAGTTGCCTAAGTCATGGTGTCTCTTCACAGCACTGAAACCCTGAGACACTTTCTCTTCTTTCATTTTCATTTTTTGTTTTTGTTTGTTTTCAAAACAGGGTTTCTCTGGGTAGTCCTGGCTGTTCTGGAACAGACTCTGTAGACCAGGCTGGCCTTGAACTCACAGAAATCCACCTGCTTCTGCTTCCCAAGTGCTAGGATTAAAGGTGTGTGCCATCACTGCTTGAAGAAGTACCTTTTTTCTTTTCTCTTCTTTTCTCTTCTTTTCTCTTCTTTTCTTTTCTTTTCTTTTCTTTTCTTTTCTCTTCTCTTCTCTTCTTTTCTTTTCTGGGATGGTCAAACTACTTGGGGTTATATTTCCTTCCACAGCTGTTCATTTCCAGCCATGTATCCATCCATGGAGTGAATGAGTTTTATTCCTGGCATCCTCTGCAAGTTTCTGTAGTTTTCCACAAAGGATGGAGAAAAATATTTTTCTTTCTTTTTTTTTCCCCCTTTTCTGTTCTCTTATCTGTTGGGAGCTACTGAAGTACCTCTTCCTTCCTTGAATTTCTCTTTTAAGTGGCAGGCTAGGAACCACAAATGGAACTATTAGCAACAGAACACAAAGTTTAATTAGCAAAAAAAAAAATTTTTTTTTGATGGCTTCAAGGGACTGAAGATGTTTTAGAGAATTAAATTTAAAGTTGATACTATACAGTGTTTAAAAGTTCTTGGATCAGCAATTTATGTGTCTACAAAACTTATCCTCCCCTCCCCCTTCCTCCTGAGATGCTGTCTCAGTATGTGCTGTGGCTGACCGGGGATTGGCTATGCAGATCAAGCTAGACTTAAAACTCACGGAGATGTGCCAGCCTCTGCAGCCTGACTGCTGGCATTAAAGAGTTTGCTGCCACGCCTGGGTACAAAATGGGCAAAAGTACTCGAGGTGTAAATATTTAAATATGACATTTACAAGGATTTGTATAAATGGTAACATCCCATGTGTCCAGCCAGGGGAGAGTGGTTGTTATTGATGGTGGCAAGGGGCTTGCTTGTTTGTTTGTTTTTGGTTGGTTGGTTTGGCTTTGTGTTTTGTTTCTGTTTTTGTTTTGTTTTGTTTTTTAATTTGATGAGTAGGAACGCCATATCCCAGGTGTGGAGGTTAGAGGACAACTCTTATGATTGGTTTTCTCCTTGAACCCTTTGAAGCAGAATCTCTTTGTGCTTCTGTGGTCCCGGGCACAGCAGGTAGCTGACGTACACACCTCCTGTCCTGTAGGTTCTCTCTCCAACTCCCGTCTCACTGTGCGAGCACTGGGATCACAAATGAGAACCACCGGATCGCCTCCTGTGAGTTCTGCTCACAAACTTGGGCCATCAGTCTTGTGCAGCAAACAGTCTTATCCATTGAGCTGTCTCGCTGGTCCAAGGAGGGAACACTTTCATAAATTATATCGCATGTCTACATATAGGACAGACTATTCTGTAATCCTTTTGAAATGATGTGTTTGAAGTAAATGTGTAAACACAGAGCCAAGCCATAATAGGTCAGACTTAAAAGAATGAATCCCAAAAGAAGCTGTATAATAAAATACCATTTGGGGAGATAAAAGTCTGTAGACTGCTCTATACACAGTCTGTGTCCTTGTGGATAACTTCCTTAATATCTCTAAGCCGCAGGGCTCTGTATTAAATAAGGATCGTAGTACTATAAATCTTATGTCATAGTAAAGATTGCATCATATCTGACACTCGTGGATTTTGTTAGGTTTAATAAGTGGTTATTTAAAATATCAGTTACGGGCTGGTGAGATTGCTCAGATATTATAGGTGCTTGCTGACAAGCTTGATAAGACCTGAGCTTCATCCCCAAAACCCACATGATAAGAGGAAATAATTAACTCCTGCAACTTGTCCTTTGGCTTCCACACAGGCCCTCATGCCTTCTCACACACACACATACACTCTCACATATGTATATATATATATATACATGCATATATATACACACACAAAATGTAGTAAATATTTAAGTATTAATTAGATTGGATTAATTGAGGCAGTTAATATATTATTAACTTGCTAACATAAACTTACAATGATTTCATACTGCTTATGTAAATTTTTAAAAATTTAGAACTGATAGCCAAGGATTTTCTGCCTGTAGTATTTCTTTGGAACTTATAGCTCATTTGTTTTTTTCTTAACCTAAAATACATCTGTAAATTTTGGATATTTTAGCCTGTCGGATTTAGTGAAAAATTATCATGTATTATGAAACTAGCAAGAAAAAAAAAAGACTTACAATAACTTCTGCGGATTAAGAATATATTCATATATACCTACATTACGTTTCTTCATGCTTTGACTAATCTTGTTTTCTTGTATAAATGTCATATTTAGTCCTGATCGTTTTTCTTTTTATGCTTTTCAGGTGCCAGAGTCATTTATCTTTTCATACCTGTAGTTATTAATTCTGATTTTTTTTTTGTAACTGCAAGATATTTAGAATGGCCTCGAAGGCACACCTCTGGGAACGTCTATGATGAAATTCTAGGTTGGATTAATTGAGGCCTACAAATTTACCCTGAATCAGGGTAGCTTCATTCTGTGGGCTGGTAGTCCCAGACTCAAGAAAGGGGAGACAGTGAGCCAGTAGGCTGGGTCAGTGCATAAAGAAGCCCGCCCCAAACCTGATGACGAAGCCTTGAGACAGCAACTGGGCCACTCCAGCAATGGATCACCACCAATCCTTGATCTGGCTGGAATACAGGCACGCTCTTAGCACACACCTTTAACCGCAAACAATGACAACTATTTGAGGGGCAGACAAAGTGATGAGTCAGAGAAAGATGTGACAGAATAAGTCGGAGACGGATACACTCAGTCCTCAGCACAGACAGGAAAGAGAGGCTGCTGAAGAGCGGTGCAGGGAGAGTGGGGCGTGAGGTTCCGGTGAGCGAGGTGTAGCTCAGTTTGTGGAGTTCAGAGTTGGTTTTTCCAAGCAGATCAAGGCAGTCAGAAGCCAATTTGAGCCAGTCAGCTTGGAGAGGAGTTTGAGCCAGAGCAGCTGAGTTGACCAGCCAGGCAGAGTTCAGAAAGAACTAGAATGGGCGAGCTTATTCAGCAGTCAGTCTTGGGAGCTGAAACATTCTAGGCCTAGGTTAGCAGATGGAGACTGGAGGCTGAAGCCAGGGTCCAGGCTTGCAGATTAGATTGTGTGGAGGCTAGAAGCTTCTAGGTGTAGGCCTAAGGATACTTTGATAGAAATGCTCTGGGCTCGGCCCAAGCCTTGTATCCATATAGCTTGGGTATAGTTCTCATATCACCCCTTTATCTGAGGAAATAAAAGTGGCATTTACGTGAGACACGTATGGTGGAAGGAAACCAGTTCCCACAGGTTGTTCTCTGACCTCCACACCTTGGCATGTATAACCCCCTCCCACATACATACCATAAAACAAGTGAATGTTTGGATAAAATAAAGAAAGTGAGCTGAGCACCAGCTTTCGTCTCTGCTTTCTGACTAGGGAGTGGGCGTGACCAATTGCCTCACATTCTCGCACTCAAACCTTGCCTGCCACACTGGACTGTATCCCCTCAAGGCATGAGCCAAAATAAACCCGTTCTTCCTTAAGTTGCTCTCGTCAAGTCTTTTGCCGTCATTGTAGCAAGAAGAAGAAAGTGACTAGTCTAATCCCTTGCCACTCAAGCTGGCTCTTCCTGTGTTTTCTAAGTCATCTGCTCTCCTAACCCATTACGTCTGCCATAGACGTCTGAGTCAACAGAATTTTCACTCATTCGCTCGGCGCTAGGAAACGCTTTTGCATTATGGGGTTCCATCTCTTGTTAAAGATTTAATGTCTTCCTCTGCTTTGTATGTACTTTATAGTAACACTTTGCAGCTTAAGAAAACCATTTTTATAGAGATAATTCCTATCTCGTAAACAGCCTACTTACGATCACTACACACCAAGAAAACTTACAGCCCTCAGCGATTGAGTCAAGTCCCTAGATCATTTTTTTTTTTAAATCTGTAGTAGTATGAATTGAACCCAGGGCTTTAAGCATCTTAAACATGCATGCCCTCATGGTGAGCTTTATCTTTAGTCCTCTTTTTGCTCTTTGTTCTTGTATAATGTCTCACTAAATTGTCCAGATGGTCTTGAACTCATATGGCCTTGATCATATGATCCCTCCCCTTCTTAGCCTCTCCAGTAAGTGAAATGCAAGCCTTGTGCCACCAGACTCCTATTATTTATTTATTTATTTATTTATGTATTTATGTATTTGCTTGTTTGTTTATTAAGACAGAGTATCTTCAGATAACTTTGGCTGACCTGGAACTCTCTCTGTAGACCAGGCTGGCTTTGAACTCTCAGAGATCTGCCTGCCTCTGCTTCCCAAATGCTAGTATAAAAGGCATGCACCACTACACCCAGGTAAAATGCAAAAGAAAGGCTCTGGAGAGAACTTTCAGTTGGGAAATGCTTGCTTCATAATCATAGGGCCTGAGTTTGACCACCAGCACCTGTAGTTAAAAAACTGTCAGCCTTGGTAGCACTTGAATTCCTGCACTTAGAGAAAGGAAGATCCCTGGGGCCTGCTGGTCAACCCCCTGGCCAGTTTCAGCAAAACAAAGTGGATATCTCTGAGCAACACCCCCTAAAATTAACCTTTGACTTCCACATGCACACACACACACACACACACACACACACACACACACACAAGCAAAGAAAGCGATAGGGCTTGAAGGAACAGGGATGTTAAAACACTCTCCCTAGCAGATCTCATCCACAGGTTGTAAACCTCCAGGTAAGAGCCCTGTGAAGGCTGCATAACATAGTGTCCATGCCTGGGAGTCAGCCAGGAGCTACTAACTTTCTAACATCTTGCAAATACATCAGGACTGAAGCTGTGATTTGATGTCCTGTTTCTAAGAAACAAAGAGGAAGCCTTTCTGACTTTTCCTTTCTCTCCTTTGTCTTCTCTCTCTATTTCTGAATTCTTCCCCTTTTCCTTTTCTCTTGACTCTCCTCAATCCTGTTACTCTTTCCTACAGTTTGGATCCCTAGTGTCTCTCCAAGGCCCATGAGTCAAAATCTTGGAAGGTGATAAAACTTTTTAAGAAGTGGGGACTTACTCTAGTTTTATTTCTGTTGTTGGGACAAAATATCTTGGAGGAAAAATGCTACTTAGGGAAGTGTCTTTGTCAGGGTTTCTATTCCTGCACAAACATCATGACCAAGAAGCAAGTTGGGGAGCAAAGGGTTTATTAAGCTTACACGTCCACACTGCTGTTCATCACCAAAGGAAATCAGGACAGGAACTCAAGCAGGTCAGGAAGCAGGAGCTGATGCAGAAGCCATGGAGGGATGTTACTTACAGGCTTGCTTCCCCTGACTTGCTCAATCTGCTCTCTTATAATACACAGGACTACCAGCCCAGAGGTGGTAACACCCACAAGGGATCTTCCCCCCCTTGATCACTAATTGAGAAAATGCCTTACAGCTGGATCTCATGGAGGCATTTCCTCAAGGGAGGCTCCTTTCTCTGTGATAACTCCAGCTTGTGTCAAGTTGACACACAAAACCGGCCAGTACAGGGAGGATTTAATTTGCAATTCCAGGTTGCAATCCCTCACTGTGGAAAAGTCAAGATGACAGGAACCTGAGGGAGCTAGTTACCACCACAGTCAAGTGCAGAAAGAAATGAATGTGTGCGTGCTCACTTGCTTGTATGCTTGGGCTTAGTCCAGTTCCTCCATTCTTACCCCCACAGTAGGAGAGAATCAACTCGCACAGGTCATCCTCTGACAGAGGTACATACTCAAGATTGATGCAATGGTGTTGGTGATGATAATGACAATGATAATGCATTTTTTAAATTTAACCAATAGCAGGATTTGAACTCCCGATCTACCTCCTAGGTGCTAGAATTATAGGCACCGTCACACCCTCCTACTTTTCCCATCTCTCTTGCATCTTGGCTGTGTAGTGAACAGTGTTGCTCCACCGTGAGGTCCCCCATCGTGGTATGCTGGTCCCTAAAGCAACAAGTCTTGCCGATGGGGAACTGTAAATTCCACAACTATGACCTAAAACGAAACCTTGCTCTTACAAGCTGATTTCTCCTAGTAACCAAAAGCTGAATAAGCTATTCCTCACTCCTCAGGCTCAGAACATGGTGCTGATATTTGTAAAGTTCCTGTGAATGTATACATTTTTTTTTAAAAAAAGCTGGACATGAAACTCACTACTAATCACAGGCTCTGAGAATGGGAGTTAGGAGAATCTGAAGTTCAAGGTCATTCTTGGCTCCCTAGAACCAACCTATGAGTCCCTTGGTACATGGGACCTTGTCTTAGTTTGGTTTTCACTGCTGTGAACAGACACCATGAGCAATGCAAGTTTTATAAAAGACAACATTTAATTGGGGCTGGCTTACAGGCTCAGAGGTTCAGTCCATTGTCATCAAGGCAGAAACATGGCAGCATCCAGGCAGATATGGTGCAGGAGGAGCTGAGAGTTCTATCTCCTCATCTGAAGACAGCTAGTGGAAGACTGACTTCCAGGCAACTAGGGTGAAGGTCTTAACCCCACACCCACAGTGACACACCTACTCCAGCAAGGCCACAGCTCCTAATAGTGCCACTCCCTGGGAAAAGCATATACAGACCATCACAGACCTGTTAGCTGCATGACACCCTGTTTTCAAAAGTCAAAAGCTAGGCTCTTATTCAATTGCCTGCACTGGAACTTAACCAACCCTGCTCCCACTGTTTCGTAAGGGGCAGCACATTCTCACTTCCAAACAACACAAAACTTTTAGGGCATAAAAAAGAAGGAAGCACTACTTAACTGTAAATCATGGACGCACTTTTTCCATTGGCTCGCTGGGCCTAGAATTTGCTTGCTGTTTCCATGCCCCTGCTCTTCCCAGATAAATATTTCTGATTCACATTTCTTTACACTCAAGCCTCTCAGGAAATAAGTGCTTTGGGATTTCATTGTCTCTGCCTGGATCTGGGGACACAACATAGTTCCTGCTTCTTTTACTCAGTGATCGAACCTCTTGGTCTTCTCGAGCTGTTCTTCAGCACAATTCATTTACAGTTAATTTTATGCCTGGCTTTTGTTCTCATTGTGTGTGTGTGTGTGTGTGTGTGTGTGTGTGTGTGTGTGCGTGCTCCAGCATGCGCCCTGCCTCACCCCATCCTACTCCACCCTGCCTCACCCCATCCCACTCCACCCTCCCCCACCCTGCACACTGAGCCATACCCCCACCCCCAGTCCCTCACCAAGAAATGTTAGGAAAGTTTCTCTACTACTGAGAGATCCTCAGTCCCTTACTAGGGGATTCTAGGCAGGTATCCTACCATTGAGCTAAACCCTCAATCCCTTCCTAGGAGATTCTAGGACAGACTTCTCTCACTGAGCCATACCCCTCACCCCTCACCAGTAGAATCTAAGCAAATACTCTATCAAAGAGCCTCAGTGCCTCTCCCTCTCCCCCTCCCCCTTTCTCTCCCCCTTTTCTTACCCCCACCCATTTCCCCTTTCCCCTCCTTCCTTCCCTTCCTCCCTCCTTCCCCTCCCTCCCTTTCCCTCTCCTTCTTCCTCTCCCTCTTGCCTTCCCCTCCCTCCCTTTCCCTTTCCCTCTCCCTCTTCTTCTCCCTCTCTCCTCCCCCCTCTCCCTCCCCCCTCCCTCCAGGGAAATCAGCCCTTTGGAGGGCTGAGATTAAGGCCTGGCTGAACATCCTTAGTTAGCCTTCGATGTTAGTAGCTTGTTCTCTTTGGCCTCTTCCTGTCCCCACTTGCTGCACATCAGTCCTTGTCATGGCCTTCTGGGTGCACATTTCCAATCCCCTTGTCATATCAATATGAATAATTTTATGTCCACTCATTATCTCTTTAGTGCTTTGAAGTGTCATCTCTGTCCTCTGTGAACCACCTTACTTTTTTTTCCTTCTTAACATATATTAATCTTTAATATATTTTAGCTTCTCCTTCTACCATGTCACTTTGCAAGAGGAATCTACCAAAAAAGGAGTCTCCTTCCCCACCCCACCCCCAGTCCCATGTCTCTCCTTTTAAAGTTAACAGCTTCCTTTCTGGTTGCTTTTTTTTAATGCACAGGCAGATTCTATTATGCTACCATTTGGTTCTCCCTCCCTCCCTCCCTCCCTTCCTTCCTTCCTTCCTTCCTTCCTTCCTTTCTTGTCTTTAACTTCAAATTTACCTCTTGTTCTTAGGCCGCATCTCCACCTAGCAGATCTTCTTTTCTTACTTTTTAATTAATGACTTTTTTCTTATTTTTATTAATTGTCATCATCATCATCATGTTGGTGTGTATGATGTGTGTTTGGATGGGTCCGCATGCAACGGACGGTGTGCATGTGGAGGTCAGAGATAACTGTGGGGAGCCAGTTCTACCCTTCCACCTTTATGTGGGTCCCTCCCACTGTGACTGATAACCATCTGGAATTCCAGTTCCAGAGGATCTGATGCCATTTCCTGACCTCTGTGGGCCCTAGGCCTACGGATGGTACACAGAGGGATGGGTATGGATAAAACATGTGTATAGGCATAAAAGCATATTGAGTTCATGGGCCAGAGGTGCGGGTGGTAGCAGGTACTTACTGTTCATGGAACCTGTAGCCTCTTGTTTTTGCTGGGTGGCAATCAGCTGCTGAGCCACGCCCCTCGCTGGCTGATGCTAGCCACATAGTCTTCCTCTGAATCATACTCAACTCACTCTTATTTTCTATTTTACTTTGTCTCACCTTAATTCTGGTTTTAAGACATGGCCGTACTATCTAGTTCAGGCTGGCTCGAATCTGGTATGCAACCCAAGCTTGCCTCCAACTGATGATCCTCTTGCTTCTGCCTCATGAATATTGAGATTACAGGTGCACAAAACTACAACCAGTTTCTTTTATATAAAAAAATCTAATGTTTGATTTTATTAATTCTTGTAGAATTTCATATATGCCTACAATGTATTTTTATCGGATTCATTCTCTACTCCTCCAAGACCCTCCTTATCTCCTCAACCCCTCCCAACTTTGTTCTCTCTCTCTCTCTCTCTCTCTCTCTCTCTCTCTCTCTCTCTCTCATAACCTGTTGATTCTAATATGTGCTACCTATATCCTCATGGGTATGGAGCTGTCCACTGGTGCATGATCAATCTTCCTGGAACAACACACTGACTCTCCCCCCTGACAGCCAGGCAATCATCACCTCCAATAGCTGGGGGAGGGCGCTGGTCATCTACTCCCTCTCCATGTGGGAATGTTGACTGGCTTGATCTTGTTCAGAACTTGTTGGTGCAGCTACAGTTTCTGTAAATCATGAGTGCATTGGTTCTGACCTGCCCAGAAGACACCATTTCATCTGGGTCTTCCCTGATCAATGGCTCTTATGATTTTTATTTTTTATTTTTTTGCCTTCTTTACAGGGACGGTGCTGGAGCCTTCAGGCAAATGATAAAGATGTTTTACCATGACTCTGGTTAGTTGCATGGCTTAGGAATTGGCCTAGTTAGGGTGACTGGGAATGAGGAAAGGACAGACACACCTACAGAAAACCTGGGATCTGGTGGGCCATGTGCCCTGGTGGGACTGTACCAGCAGCAGCCCGGCACGGCAGCTTACTGGGTTTGTATTAGACACCTGGATCAAGGAATCCTGTTTATAGAGATGCAAAAAGAGGAAGGTTTAATTAATCTTGGCAGGCGGTATCTGTAGGGGAGCAGTTTCAGGTTGCAGTCATCCTGGAGAAGTCCTAGTTGATGCTTTTCACTTACGCAGGTCAGTGGCTGGTAACATTCATGCTTGGACCAGAGGAAGGTTTTACCATTCCTATAGTAAAGGTCTGTGGTACCTGGGTCCTCAACATGGTTAAATGCACGTCAATAACATCTGTTCGCTTGGGACATTATCCACTCCCCACAGTGTCCCATTTATGACTGAATATCCCATGACACTTGATCTATGTACAGTGGCCAGTTCTGAGTTTCTGCATATAAGCAGGTCATCTTCAGGTAAACTTTTCATGTTGCCAAACACATTCTCCATTTAGAGTGTTTGTTCTTTTGTGGAATAAGGACAACATTAACTCTTACCCAAAGCAACCAGATCCAGAAAGCTGGCTGCCACTTGGAAAATTCCAGAACACCATGCTTACATTTCTGAACTTCCCCGGGATGTCTTCCTTTATCCTTAACAACAAGCTTAGATAGGAATGCTAAGATTTTAGGCCATTGAAATCTGAGGTTGGTGTCAGCGTCTATTCCCTGATGCCCAGATGATACATTCATTACCTGAACAGTGTTCTGAAGGTGACTTCTTCTATGGAACTCAAATCCATCAATCATTCTGAGGGTCTGTGGTGCTAGCTCTTGAATGCTATGAAATGGAAACTCCCTATAACCAACCAAAGAATAGGAAATGCTAGGAACTAAGAAAGTATAAAATGAAACCAACCAAAGAATAGGAAATGCTAAGAACTAAGAAAGTATAAAATGTCTCTCTCTCTCTCTCTCTCTCTCTCTCTCTCTCTCTGTGTGTGTGTGTGTGTGTGTGTGTGTGTGTGTGTGGTTTTTAAGACAGGGTCTCCCTATATAACCCTGGTTGTCCTGAAACTCACTATGTAAACCAGGCTGGCTTTGAACCCACAGAGATCTGCCTGCCTTTGCTTTCCAAGTACTGTAATGAAAGGTGTGAGCCACCATATGCTACATATATAAAATGCTTTTTTAAAAAAAATTTCAGAATAGGGAAAAGCAATTCCATTTTCTTGTATTGAGAGTATCTGCTGAGGTGGGAAAAAGTGGGACTCATGAGCAATCATACTAGACAAGTCAGTAAAAAGAGGCATAGCGTCCTCTTTGGGTCTATTCTCTGGCAATAAACTAACATTTCTCTTTGGTTCTCAGGTATAGTTTATAATGGCCTTTGCTTTCTGTTTAAATAACACCACAACTCAATAGCATCTTATCAAAGATTATTGCCACTAAAGGCATTGCCTTACTGTACGCTCAAGTATAGTTTAATGATATCCCAGTATAATGCCGCACACTGATGTGCCTGAGTTATGGTTATTTTATTCCTAATTAGCACATTAATTTAGCCTTCTCTACTTCACGTGCACTTGTATTCCTTTTTAAAGTTATTTTCCCCTTTTATTTAAAGTAAATGAGGCATTGTGTGTTTGCATTGTGTCTATTAAGCACATAGCTTACGCACTTCTCATTCATTATACAAAGAGTGACTAGCAAATTGCCTGGCACATTTTTTAAAAATACCTTTATTGAGATATAATTCATATACCGTACAATTCTCTCACTTAGAATGTGAGATTCAGTGGCTTTTAGTAGATTTGGAGAATTGTGAAGGCGTCAGTATAACCAATTTGAGAACATTTCCATCACACCCTCCTCCCCCACAAAGGAACTGTATACTTCTTAGCCATTACCACCCTAAACCCACTTCCCCATTGTACTGACTGGTTTTGGGTGTCAACTTGACACAAGTAGGAGTTATCACAGAGAAAGGAGCTTCAGTTAGGGAAATGCCTCCATGAGGTCCAGCTGTAAGACATTTTCTTAATTAGTGATCAAGGGGGGAAGGCCCATTGTGGGTGGTGCCATCCCTGGGCCGGTGGTCCTCGGTTCTGTAAGAAAGCAAATTGAGCAAGCCAGGGGGAGCAAGCCAGTAAGGAACATCCCTCCATGGCCTCTGCATCAGCTCCTGACCTGCTTGAGTTCCAGTCCTGACTTCCTTTGGTGATGAACAGCAATGAGAAAGTGTAAGCTGAATAAATTCTTTTCTCCCCAACTTGCTTCTTGGTCATGATGTTTGTGCAGGAATAGAAACCCTGACTTAAGACACCCATACAAGCAAATTCTCTTGCATTTTTCTCTCTCTAGAAGGCTGCCTGTTCTAAATCTTTCATATGAAAGGAGTCATACAATATCTTTGGTTTGGTGATTGACTTTCTTGATGAAGTCTATTTTCAGGGCTTACTTATATTGAAGCATGAATGGGTATTTATAATAGTGGGTCTCCATGGTCAACTTCTCACAACCCAGAGTCTACCTCAGAAGAAAATCTTTGAATATGCTTGACCCAGAGAGTGGCACTATTAGAAGGCGTGGCAAAGTTGGAGGATGTGTGTCACTGTGGGGGTGGGGCTTTGAGGCGTCTATGCTCAAGCTCTGCCCAGTGGGGAAGGGAGCCTTCTCCCAGTTGCCTGTGGAACACAGGTCTCTCTCTGGCTGCCTTCGGATCAAGATGTAGTACTCAATTCCTTCTCCAGCATCAAATCTGCCTGTATGCTGCCATGCTTCCTGCCATGATGATAAAGGACTGAACCTGTGAAAGTGTAAGCGACCTCCAAATAAATGGTGTCCTTAAGAGTTGCTTTGGTCATGCTGTCTCTTCACAGCAATGGAAACCCTAAGACACCGGCATACTATGAATGCCGTCCACCTCTGGTTTGGGGAGCTGGATTGTACAAGAGTAGAAAAAGATAGTTGGGCAAGAAGCAAGTATGCAATCATTTCTCTCTGCTGTTGACTGTGCATGTGTTGTGATATGCTGCCTCAAGTTCCTATCTTGACTTCCTGGAATGATGCCCTTCAATAACATGGAGCTGTGGATTAAGGTAAACCCTTGCCTCCCCTCTCTGTGTTGCACTTTGTTAGGGTATTTGATCACAGCAACAAAAATGAAATTGAACAGCATTCCATTTTTTTTAAAAGGTATCACCAAATAATGGTCTGTTATATGGAGATACCTCCTTTATTTATCTATTCATCAACTAATGGTCAATTAAGAGATTTCTACTCTCTTCATATATTATAAATGAGGCTGTTACAAACACTCTTGTGGACAGAGTGTCTAGAGACAAATACTTCCATTTTTCCTTCCTCCTCCTCCTTCTCTCTCTCTCTTCCTTCCCTTGCCTTCTTTCCCATTCTTCCTTCCCTTTTTCACTTTCTTTCCTTCCTTCCTTTCTTGTTTTTGAGATAGATTTTTGCTGTGTAGCCCAAGCTGTCTTTGAACTTGTATTAGTCACCCTGCCTTGACCTCTTATACTGGGAGACAGACACTCACTGTCAACCCTAGCCTTGTTTTTACTTCTTCAAAGTGGAATGCCTAGGAGTAGAATTGCTGACTTCTACAGCACCTCTATGTTTGACCTTTTGGGAAACTTTAATTTTGTTTTTATAAGTGGCTTCATGCCTCCTTTTACATACTCACAGTATACAATACTTCAAATTTCTTCACACCCTCAACAACACTTTTCAGTGTATATAAATACAAACACAAATATATATTTATATATATGTGTGTATATATATGTATATATATGTATATATATATATTGTGTGTGTGAGAGATAGTGCATGTGTGTAGTAGGTGCTAGGGATTGAACTAATGACATTGTTATATGCTAGGCAAGCACTCTACCATTGAGCAATGTTCCCAGCCCTTCACCAGGGTAGGAGGGGGTCGTTCTAGGTAATTGTTCTACCGCTGAGCCATGTTCTCAGCATCTTACTAGGGAATTCTAGGCAGATTCTGAGCTACATTCCTAACACTCAGACAAAAACAAAGAAAGAAAGAAAGAAAGAAAGAAAGAAAGAAAGAAAGAAAGAAGAATGAAAAAAACACGTTGAGACACAATATCCCTAAATTGCCCAGGCTAGCCTCAAACTCCCTAGCAACCCCTGGTAAGTCTGCCTCAACCCCTTGGGTACTTAGATTACAGATATATCTGAGATAGGGTCTTGCTATATATTCCGGGCTGGCCTGGAACTTGCTAGATAACGAGGCTAGCCTCCAACTCTCAATCCTCCTGCCTCAGCCTCCCTCCTGAATGCTAAGAATTCAGTCTTGTGCTAGTGTGCTCCATTTTATCTTTCCCTCTTCTGATAGCTTTATGTCTCTACTACTTCATGTGTCTAACTACTCTTTATGTGTTATTTCTCATTTTAAAGGAAAACTCATGGTCTGGGAATATAGCTTAGTTGGAGAGCTCGTCTGGCTTGCACAAAGCCTCGGGCTCTCTCCATAGTACCATATAAACTAGGTGTAGTGCCACCCGCCTATAATCTTAGCATTGGGGGGGGGACAGGAAGATCAGAAGTTCAAAGTAATTTTTGACCATACATTGTGATTAAGGCCAGTTTAGGATACATGAGACTGTCTTAAAAAACAAACAAAAGCTCTGTCTTAGGGTTTCTATTACTGGGCAGAAACAGCATAACCAAAAAGCAAGTTGGGTAAGAAAGAAAGTTGTGAGCAAGTTCACTCATGGCTCCATGTAACAGTTCATCATCAAAAGCTTTGAGGGCAGGGATTTATGCAGGGTAGCAACCTGGAGTCAGGAGCTGATGCGGAGACCATGGAAGGGTGCTGCTTATTGGCTTGCTCCCAATGACTTGCTCATCTGCTTTCCTATAGAACCCACCCATGATGGGCTGGGTCCTCCCCTGTCAATCACTGATTAAGAAAATGTCCTACAGTCTTGCCTATAGCCTGATCTTATAGAGGCATTCTCTCTAACTTGTGTCAAGTTGGCAGAAAACTAGTCAGTACAAACTCTTTAAGACATGACTTACTGTTAGGGTCAGAAAATTGCTGAAGGAAGACTCCAGACTCAGATAGTATGCAAAAACAAAGAGCTTTTACTCTGCAGAAACAACCAGCATGCAGGGGTCAACCATTTTGAAATGGCGACCCCAGACAAAGGCACACAGGTCTTCTTATAGGGAACTGGGGAAACTCTCTAGAGGGATTAAGTAATCTAAAATTTCATTGGTGGGTGCTAAAATTTCACAGGTGGTCAGTGGTCTGCATTCCTAAGTCATGAATGTTTAACCATAGGATGAGATAGGACTGCCCAGCACTGGTGGTCCATTCTGAGATAAGGTATTTCCCAATTTCTGTGATTATCCCCAGGCTGTTCTCTGGGAGGGGTTTTATGATCTTGTTCTGGATTTTATGGTCTGTCCTGAGAGCTGGTGTCTATGGCCCGGTTTCTGGAATTTATGGTCTGTTCCTGGTGCTGGTGCCTTAAGGCCTTTTTTTGTTGAAAAAAATCAGGCCTGGTCCTAAAATGGAGACAAATGGGATTTCTGTTGTCCTACCATTACATTTCTGGTTTGTTCATGACCTTGAAACTGTAACTGCCTTGCTTTGTATGTAGTAAGTGCTAATGATGTACGTGTTAAGGAAGGGCTGGCAAGACAGCTCAGCGGGTAAAAGTTCTTGTTGCCAAGCCTGATGTCCTGACCTCAATCTCTGGGAACCACATGGTAGAAAAAGTGAACTGACACCCACAGGTTATCCTCTGACCTCTACACACATGCACACAAAATAAGCAAACATTTAAAGATACACAAGGCGACCGGGAGAGAGGACTCAGCAGTTAAGATCATTTGTCATACTCCGCAGAAGACCTGAGTTTAATTCCCAACACTGAGATGGTCATTTCCAAGCATCCGTAACTCCCGTTCTAGGGGATGTGATGATGCCCCCTTCTGATCTCTGCAGGCGCTAAACACATGCATGGCACACATACATACATACATGCAGGCTAAGCACACATAAAATATGAAAATAAATAAATGTAATTTTAAGAAGAGGTATATGTTGAGTAATACATGATAAATGCCAATGTTTATTAGGAGTTATTTATGAACAGATTTTCTTTTCACTGAGCTTTTTTGGTGGGGTGGGAAATACTGGCATTGAACCTGGAGCATTGTGATGTTAGGCAAGCATTCTGCCACTGAGCTGTTTTTATTTATTTAATATAGATCTTACATGTGCCAATGCATCCCTCTTTTGCCATGCACTGGCTATGGAGTAATATGTTCTTTTCAAAGTCCTAAGGTGTATTATTGCAGCCTTTTGATTCCAGAGAAGCATTAAAATTGCTTTGGTACAAATATAACTCTGTTTCATTCTACACCAAGCAACAGGAAAGCAATTTGAGATTAGCACACATTGCATGGTCAGGGTGGTGATGGATTTTGAAAGGGAGATGCTAGCATGAAAGAGCTAAGGACTGGGTTAGATGGTTTTAGGTACTGACCCAGTCAGAATCCTGTGAACCCTAGAGTAGCAGAATTCAGACGTCTTAGAGTCTACACAGACATCTCGTAAGATAGCTGGTCTGGTCTCTCCTGAATTAGAACCTTTTCTCCAGTAGGAGCCTAAGAGATGGCACCTGCTGAGACAGTCCTGGTGATAGGAATTTTTCTCCTATGGGGGATTCTGTTTCTATAGGAAACTGGACCCACCGGGTGTAATCTGTAATCTCAGCATGCCGGAAGCTGAGGCTAGAGGATTGTGAGTTCAAGGAATACACAGAGAGACTGTGTAGATGAACAAACAAAACAAAACAAAACAAAATGTGTGTGTCGAGGAATTTTAATCTAGCAACATGAGTGCTCTGGCAAGGGATCACATACCAGCTGGAAAGCAGACATGCCAGGCACCATCAATCCCTGTGGCTGGAATACACACCTTTAAATCCGAATACGTCTAATTGAGGGGCAGACAAAGTGACAAATCAGAGAAAGATTTAACAGAATGAGTCAGAGTTAGGCTATACCTAACTCTCAGAGCAGACGGGAAAGAGAGTCTTTTTTTTTTTTTTTTTTTTTAAGGGGAGGGATGTGTTTTTATTTTGGTTTATGTTTTATAATACAGCGTTTAATCAGAGCCAGTAATTACAGTTTCCCATTCGGGCTTGCGCCACTTCAGCATTCAAAGAGAGTCTACTTAAAGGATAGGGAGAGAGAGAGAGAGAGAGAGAGAGAGAGAGAGAGAGAGAGAGAATATTTTGGAGCAGTTCAGTTGAGCTCGGTTCAGTTTGAAGCAGAGCAGTTGAGTTTGGAGTAGTTCAGTTCTTGGGGTTCAGAGGCAGTTTTCCACGCAGAGCAATCCAATCAGAAGCAAAGATGAGTCAGTTTGAATCAGTCACCTTGAAGTGGAGTTCGAACCAGAACAGTTGAGTTGAACCAGGCTAGAAGCTGAAGCCTTCAAGATCCAGGCTTGCAGAAGTTAGATTGTACAAAGGCTAGATATTTCCAGGCCTAGGCCTAGGGATAGTTAGATGGAAACATTCTGGGCTCAGCCCAAGCCATGTATTCACATAGATTGTGTATGGCTCTCATTTTATCCCTTCATCTGCTAACTTCCATCTGCTAACCTAGGCCTACAAAGGTCCAGCCTCCAAGACTTACTGCTGAATAAACTCACTCTTTGTAGTTTTTTCTGAACTCTAGATGGCTGGAAAACTCAGCTATCCTGGCTCGAACTCCTCTCCAAGCTGACTGATTCAAATTGACTTCTCTTGGAAATAAAAGGCGATATTTACACTTACAGGTTTGGTGGTTCAAGCCTCTAATTCCAGCACTTGAGAGGTGGAAGTGGGAAGATCATGAGTTCCCAGTCATCCTCAGCCACATAGAGAGTTCTAGGCTAGCCTGGACTACACGAGACTCTGTCTCAAACAGACAAACCTCTGGTTCTTACAAATGTTCTACCTTAGCTGGGCAGTGGTGGCGCATGCTTGTAATCCCAGCACTCTAGGAGGCAGAGGCAGGAGGATTTCTGAGTTAGAGGCCAGCCTGGTCTACAGAGTGAGTTACAGGACAGCCCAGGCTATACAGAGAATCCCTGTCTCGAAAAAACCAAATCCAAAAAACCAAAAAACCAAAAACCAGAAACAACAACAACAACAACAAATGTTCTACCCTATTCTGGGATTCCCAGAGGGCTCTTGGATTTTCCTTTCAAAGAACTTTTGTTCTAACAACAGCATTGTCAGAAGAGCATTTTGTATGGGAGGGTAATTATCAAAATGGCCGCTTACAATGTTCATCGTACAGCACAACTGTAAAACCACAGAACCTAACTCCCAAACCAGTACTTCCACACATTAAACCTGTGGAAATTATAGGTACTGAAAGCAACGTGTTGGGAAATCTAGATTCTCAGTCAGGCAAATTCCTATATTTATTTATCTGTTTATTGAGACAGAGTCTCTTGTAGTGCAAGCCGATGACCTTGAACTTTGGGCCCTCCTGCCTGCACCTTCCAAATGCTGGTATTATAGATACACAGGCTCATGCCTGGTTTGTGTAATGTTGAGGATTGAAGATGGGAACTTCCTGAATGTCCTATTTTACTTTCTGGCCCTGTGATTACAGATGACCAAAAGCAACTTGTGGAGGGGGGGTGGCGGGGAAGGAAAGGGGCTCTTTGGCTTACATATTCCAGGTCATGGTCCACTTCAGGAGGACAAACCAGAAACTGAGGGCAAGCACCTAGACGCAGAAAATGGAGGGGGAACAATAGAGGAAAATGAAGGAGGAACAGTCTGGCTCACTGGTGTGTTCAGCCCTGTTGTCTTATAGAACCCAGGACCATCCGCAGAGAGGTGGCGACATTCATAGTACGCGTAGATCACCAACTGTCAATTAAGAAAATACCCCCACAGGCTTGCTTATAGGTCAGTCTGGTGGCGGTGGTCTCTCATCGGGGGTTCCCTCTCCCAGTATGATCCTCGGCTCTGTCAAGTTTACTAACTATCCAGCCCACTAGGCAAGCACTTTATCCCCAGCCCTCTGACTTTGAGAGACCGGTTTTAAGCTGCTTAACAGCCTCCGTTGCCAATAGAGAAAGCACAGAACTGCTCATTTTTAAGATCTAATTCGAGTTAACGGGTGGTGAAAATGAGTATTAATCAGCATGTGCCTCCATGTGCGCTATTCCCTCTGCACAGCCCCATCTTCGCCCGCCAATCAACACCAAAATCTTGATATCATCGCCACATTGTACCTTGGTTTCCAGTCAGAAGTTGACTGCCTCTGCCTCTCTTTTTTTGTGACACAGAGTTGCATTGGTTAGCTCAGGCTGGCCTCAAAAATCCTGATCTCTTCTGCCTCAGACTCCCAAGTACTGGGATTACAGGCCTGCTTTATCTGCCCCTCTCTTGACACTGCCTTCTGTTTAAAGCCATTTGTATGCTTACTTCTCTGATTGAGGAGAAAACTCTTTAAGAGGAGAGCGAGAGGTTGGGCATGGTGGTGTGCACCTTTAATCTCAGTGATGGGGAGGCAGAGAGGCAGAGAGGCAGAGAGGCAGAGAGGCAGAGAGACAGAGAGGCAGAGAGGCAGAGAGACAGAGAGGCAGAGAGGCAGAGAGACAGAGAGGCAGAGAGGCAGAGAGGCAGAGAGGCAGAGAGGCAGAGAGGCAGAGAGGCAGAGAGGCAGAGAGGCAGAGAGGCAGAGAGGCAGAGAGGCAGAGAGGCAGAGAGGCAGAGAGGCAGAGAGGCAGAGAGGCAGAGAGGCAGAGAGGCAGAGAGGCAGAGAGGCAGAGAGGCAGAGAGGCAGAGAGGCAGAGAGGCAGAGAGGCAGAGAGGCAGAGAGGCAGAGAGGCAGATCTCTGTCTGGTCTACATAGCAAGTTCCAGGATGACCAGAATTGTATAGACAGACTCTATGATTTCTATGGGCTTAGGAGGAGGATTATAGCTCATTTAGCGAGCATGTATGAGACCATGGGCTCAATGTCTAGCACTTTGTATACCAGTATACCAGGCTTGGATACTCTGGAGCTGGAGTTACAGGTGGCTCATAACCTAAGTAGGTGCTGGGAATTGAACTTGGAGCCTTTGCAAGAGCAGAAAGTGCTCTTAAATATTGAACCATCTCACCAACCCCTGTAGTTATACATTTAAATCTAGTTTCTACATATCAAATGTGAAATTTAAAAGCCTTCACATTTCTCATGGACCTGAATTTAGTCGGTATCATGTAAAAACTATAAACAAGTATTGTTTAAACTATTTAAAAATTACACTTATTTCGTTATTGTGTACTTGTGGCTATGCACATGTGTGTGGGTACATGTGCCTTGATGTACATGTTGGGGGGGGGCTCAGAAGACAACTTGTAGGAATCATATGGGTGAAAGGGAATTGAACTCAGATCTTCAGGCTCGGCATCAAGTGTCTGTACCCACTGAGCCATCTCAGAGGCCCAACAATTTATTTGAGGTCAGATAGACATCTTCCAGTTCAGCCTGAACATAACTAACCCACATTTACTTGGTTGGTTATTTGTTCCTTAACTGAATATACTCGAACGTATGTATTTGACTTGGATTAATCAAGTCTAGAAGATGTTTACAACCCTATAGTAATAAGCAGAAAAATGACAGTGATATATATATATGTATATATATGTATATGTATATACACACATATGTATATACACACATATATATGTATATGCACACACATATATATGTATATATACACATATATATGTGTATATACACACATATACACACACAATACTCCTTATTTAGCTATCTTGTCAGTCTTTTAGGCAGGACTAGCATTTTTATCTTAATTAGACAATTATACATCATGACACACTAATTTGCTAACCTATGTTCACAAATCATTTAATTACCACCGCTGGCTTTGATGTGCTGTTATTATTCAGTTATGGGAGTAAACAATTCAACAGCTAACAGGAGGAAACTCATTATTTTCAGAGATATATTGTTATTTTCAATGTTTTAAAAACACTTTAATCAAAACTTAAAAAATACTTTAATCAAGACTGAAAAAAAATCCTGCATTGTTCTTATAACCGCGGTAACTGGGATATTCATTGTCTTAATGTGGGCAGTTATTTGGGGACATCTAACCAGTGCTCATTTCACGTTATTATTTATTTCACAGTAAATAGGATACACGTGTATGACATATATATGTGTTTGCATGTGCCTGCACATGTGTACGTAGACCAGAGGTCAGTGTCTGGTATCTTCCTGAATTGCTTCTTTGCAATATATTTTTGAGGCTGAGTCTCTTGTTGAATCTATAGCTCATTGGTAGGCTAGGCAAAACTGGCTAAGCTCCAGGGAGCCGCCTGTCTCTTCCTCTTCAACCTCTTCAGCACTGGGACTACAGGTGTTTCACAGCCCCTAGCTTTTTCTATGCTAGGGATCCAAACTTGGGTCCTCCTGCTTGCTTGCACAGCAAACCTTTTAATGCCTAGACCATCCCCCCCAGCCCTTGAATAGGGTTCTTAAAAGAAAAAAAGAAAAGAGGATAATTGTGATGGTTTGTATATGCTCGGCCTACGGAGTGGCATGATTAGAAGGTGTGGCCCTGTTGGAGTAGGTGTGCCATTGTGGGTGTGGGCTATAAGACCCTCATTCTAGCTGCCTGGAAGCCAGTATTCTGCCAGCAGCCCTCAGATGAAGATGTAGAGTTCTTAGCTCCTCCTGCCCCAAGCCTGTCTGGATGTTGTCTTCTCCATTCTCGCCTTGATGATAATGGGCTAAACCTCACACAGAACCTGTAAGCCAGCCCCAATTAAATGTTGTCCTTAGAAGAGTTGCCTTGGTTCATGGTGTCTGTTCACAGCGATAAAACCCTAACTAAGACAGTAATTTTTCATTTTTCTTTTCTTCAGGTTTACTTTCTCTCTCTCTCTCCTATGATAATATAACTTACAAAATGCAGCTTCTAATGTTGATGGGTGAGAAAAAAAAAAAAAGACTCAGTGGGTAAGAACTCCTGCTGCCAGGCCTAGTGACCTGAGTTTGATCCCCAGGACCCACATGGAAGGAGAGACCTGACCCTTACCGGTTGTCCTCTGACCTCCATAAGCATGCTATAAGATGCATATGCATCCCTCCCCCTCCAAACACATCTCTTAACAAGGTAAATTAACTGGCGAAGTGCTTTGATGGTTAGAGAGGAGAGGTGCAATCACTGTCCTGTGCGATGTGACTACAAACTCCTGCTCAGATTTTCTTGGGCTTCTAGAACCCTTCTCCCTATTCAGTAAGTACCCCCAGGCCGGCCACGGTGGCATCTCTCAAGCTGTGGGTAGTTACAGGTTCCTCACTTGAGTCTTTGATGAAGAGAACAACCAAGCAGCCAGGTGCAAATTCCCTGCGGGTTTGCTAACTATTCCTGCTGGTAGTTTGCTTGGAGGATTGATAATATCGTTATGCACTGGTATGCAAACATCACGATTACTCCAGGGAATTAAATCCCCTCCTTCCCTGCATACCCCCACTGGTCGGGGAAAACACTGAGATATCTTTGAGAATAGGGAGTCTTCCTTGTCCCTTGGTGAGCTCAGCTTGGGGGAGAGCTGGGAGCCCGGAATCTCAGCATCCATTAAAGGTACTCAAAGCTAGTGGTTTTCAGATTCTTGTTTCGTGAACTCAAAGGATGAAGTTTGCAAACTGTGAAGGATGACTTTCGGAGAGAAGGTTATGACAGGTTCCTAAGTGTCTTAGGAGGGAGAGAAGGCGGATTAGAGAGAGGAGAACTTCCTTCTTGGAATGTCTTGTGTACAAACTTCCGATATTGCGGTTGTATTTTTTTTTTTGGTTTTATGCTATTTGTCTGTTTATCTTTGTGTACTCTCTTGTCTTTTTGTCTTTGACAGCGTCCCCCCAGCCCCCTGACTCTCTCTGAATAGAACCCAGCTCCTTATCCATGCTAGGTAAGCAGTCTACCACGGAGCCGCATCCTCAGCCTAACAACCGTCTTCCCCATCTCTCAATCTTAGCTCGGCTCCTTTAGTCCTTTAATAAAGGTCTGCTGGATGAATCGGCAAAGGGATGAATTGAAGTTGCTGCATCCCGGTTAGGAGCAAATTTTCGTTCATTTCCCTTCCTTTGTGCAGCCCTTATCTCGTTTCCTTAGGGTCCGCTGCGCGAGCATCCGTCTCCCCTGCTGCTCCCTTGCGCCTTCCTTGGTGACAGGGCTGGGCCGCAGTCGTTGTGTGGCCGAGTGTTTCACGCAGTACCAAGCATGATGTCGGCCTCCATCCACGTGTGCTGACTTGAAAGCACGTGAATAACATCCATTGTGTGGTGGAGCTCCCCGATGGTTCTTTTCATAGGATTTCTCCCTCATGAACAAGAGGACCCATTGTCTTTGCTGAGCAAGGAAAGCCTTGTTTCCCGGGGCCGTGAATTCTGCCATCTGTGGGAAGTTATACGGAGTGGGCGCGGTGGGTCTTTTCCCAGCCCGAACCACCAGCCCGTTTTTTTACCCATACACTTGCAGGCAAGGACTCTGTGGTAGGAATACACACTGATGTCTTAGTTAGCTATTCAGTTGATGATGCCCCAAGCTCCTTGAATGTGCTACTTTTAACTAGGGCATCTGGTTGTCTTGGGGGCTGGGGCTCCCCCTTTGCTCTGCTTCTGGGCAACTGTCTTAGTCAGGGTTTCTATTCCTGTACAAACATCATGAGCAGGAAGCAAGTTGGGAAGGAAAGGGTTTATTTAGCTTATATTTTTACCTTGCTGTTCATCACCAAAGGAAGTCAGGACTGGGAACTCAAGCAGGTCAGGAAGCAGGAGCTGATGCAGAGGCCATGGAGGGATGTTTCTTACTGGCTTGCTTCCCCTGGCTTGCTCAGCTTGTTTTCTTTCAGAACCTAAGACTGCCAGCCCGGGGATGGCACCACCCACAAGGGGCCCTCCCCCCTTGATGACTAATTGAGAAAATGCCTTATAGTTCGATCTCATAGAGGCATTTTCTCAACTGAAGCTCCTTTTTCTGTGATGACTCTAACTTGTGTCAGGTTGACACACAAAACCAGCCAGCACAGTGACGTTCACATCTCCTTTCTGAGTCTAGTTTCTAGGTAGTATATTAAGAAACAGTGCCATCCCATTGTGTCCGATTGCCAGGACCCACTTGCAGGACTTGTGTATTACCTTCATAGTTATCTTTACTTCCTAGAGAAATCCCCTCCCCGTGAGATGCCCCTTAGAAACGTAAACAAGGGCTGATGTGTGTGCCTCTATTTCCTGCACTTGGGAGGTAGAGCCAGGAGGCTCAGGAGTTTAAGGCTAGCCTTGACTACATAGCAAGCTTGAGACCAACCTTGGCCACACAACACTCTGGAAAGAAAAAGAAAGAAAAGTTTCTTTTTGCCCGGATATGTAACTCCAGAGCTCACCAGTTGAAAACACTAGCAAGTCAGGTGTGAGGCCAGCCTGGGCTAAACAGAGAATTGGACACTAGGTTGGACTACATAGGGAAACCCTTCCTTATAAAATCAAAACAGCATCTTGCTGCCAAAGGGAATGTGATGGTTTGTATATGCTTGGCCCAGGGAGCGGCACTATTAGAAGGCGCGGCCCTGTTGGAGTGGGTGTGTCACTGTGGACGTGGGTTTTAAGATCCTCATCCTAGCTGCCTGGAAGTCAGGATTCTGCTAGCAGCCTTCAGATGAAGCTGTAGAACTTTCAGCTCCACCTGCACCATGCCTGCCTGGATGCTGCCGTGCTCCCACCCTGGTGATAATGGACTGAACCCCTGAAGCTGGAAACCAGCCCCGATTAAATGTTGTCTTTATAAGAGTTGCCTTGGTCTGAGGTGGAATCTCAGGGTTGTTTTGATTTGCATTTCCCTGATGACTAATGATGTTGAACATCTTTTAAGGTGTTTCTCGGCCATCCGAATTTCTTCTGGTGAAAATTCTTTGTTTAGCTCTGTGCCCCATTTTTTGATAGGGTTATTTGGTTCTTTGCGGTCTAACTTCTTGAGTTCTTTGTATATATTGGATATTAGCCCTCTGTCGGATGTGGAGTTGGTGAAGATCTTTTCCCACTTTGTTGGTTGCCGTTTTGTCCTTCTGACAGTGTCCTTTGCTTTGCAGAAACTTTGTAATTTTATGAGGTCCCATTTGTCGATTCTTGATCTTAGAGCATAAGCTATTGGTGTTCTGTTCAGGAACTTTTCCCCTGTGCCCAAGTCCTCCAGGGTCTTCCCAAGTTTCTTTTCTAATAGTTTCAGTGTGTCTGGTTTTATGTGGAGGTCCTTGATCCACTTGGAGTTGATCTTAGTGCAAAGAGATAAGAGTGGGTCAATTCGCATTCTTCTGCATGTTGACCTCCAGTTGAACCAGCACCATTTGTTGAAAAGGCTATCTTTATTCCACCGGATGGTTGTGGCTCCTTTATTAAAGATCAAGAGACCATAAGTCTGTGGGTTAATTTCTGGATCTTCAATCCTGTTCCATTGATCTGCTTGCCTGTTGCTATACCTCACACCAGTCAGAATGGCTAAGATTAAAAACTCAAGAGACAACAAGTGCTGGCGAGGATGTGGAGAAAGAGGAACACTCCTCCACTGTTGGTGGGACTGCAAAATGGTAAAAACCGCTCTGGAAATCAGTTTGGCGGTTCCTCAGAAAATTGGGCATGTCACTTCCAGAGGACCCTGGCATACCACTCCTGGGCATATACCCAGAGGATTCCCCTGCATGCAATAAGGACACATGCTCCACTATGTTTATAGCAGCCTTGTTTATAATAGCCAGAAATTGGAAGGAGCCCAAATATCCCTCAAAGGAGGAATGGATACAGAAAATGTGGTATATTTATACAATGGAATACTACTCAGCAATTAAAAATAATGAATTCATGCAATTTGTAGGTAAATGGTTAGACCTGGAAAATATCATCCTGAGTGGATTAACCCAATCACAAAAGAATGCACATGAAATGCAATCACTGATAAGTGGATATTAATGAGCCCAGAAGCCCTAAATACTCAAGACACAAATAGCAAGTCAAATTATTCCCAAGAAGAAGAAAGGAGAGGACCCTGGGCCTGTAAAGATTGCATCCAGTTCAGTAAAGAAACCGAGGGGGTAGGGGGAATGATTGGGGAATAGTTGGGGGGGAGAGAAAACTATGGGAACTATGGTGGGTGGGAACTGGGAAAGGGGAAAGCCTTTGGAATGTAAACATAGAATATAGAAAATAAAAATTAAAAAAAAAGAGTTGCCTTGGTCATGGTGTTTGTTCACAGCAGTAAAACCCTAACTAAGACAAGGGGATTCTACATTCAACTGTAGGGAGGAATCTTATTCCTCCATTCCCCTGAGAATATAATGGCACCACAGTTCTCCAGCTATTGCTCTGGTTCCTTAAGTATCAGGCTCCTCAAGCCCATCTGCTTTTTGTTTCCCTCACTTTTTGTTGTTCTTGAGATACAGTCTCATTTATACTAAGCTTGCCTCAAGCTTTCTATGGCACTGAATCTGGCCCTGAACTCCCGGCGTTCCTGCCTCTACCTACCGAGACCTGAGATTACAGGATTTCAGGCAACCCTGTGCCACTACGCTTGGCTTCACTGTGGTCTAAATGAGAAATGTCCTCCATAGGTTAGGGTATTTGAACCCTTGACCCCTACCCTAGTTGTTTGGAAGGTTTGGGAGCTATAGCCTTCCTGGGGAAAATATGTCACCGGAGGTAGACTTGGAGATTTTAGAATCTCCCCTGAGGCCACTTCTAATTTACGTTCTCTTGCTTTGTGCTTGCAATCTGAAGACGGAAGCTCTGTTTCTTGCCCCTGCTGCTATGCCATTTGCCGCCATATCTTCTTACCTCAGTGGACCTATCCTTCTGGAAGCAGCAACCAGAATAATGGTACCCTTCCCTTTGTTGATTTTTGTCATGCATTTTTGTCACAGAAACAGAAAAATAATAAACTATGCTTCCCCTAACCTCCTTAGAGATGAAGTCTCCACTAGACTAAAGGGGCATAAGCTTGCTAGGTCCTGCCTCCTCAGATATGACATGAACATCATCCCTCATTCTAGCCCTGGGAGACACACACACACACACACACACACACACACACACACAGTTCCTTTGGGTAAGCCATTTCCCTACTCTGAGGCCTCAGTTTCCCAATCTAGGCAATTATCCATCTAAAAATCACTGCCTGTGTCTAAACATTGCACGATCCAAGTTCAATTTGAAATGTCAATTTTAGGTTCTACGACTGAAAAAGACCTCAGCTGGGAACTAAACAAAACCCTCAGCTAGCAGGTCAGCGGGGACGCAAGGCCACTTTTCAGCTTCGAGGATTTCATTCGTCGTTGTCTTCCTTAATCATCGTGGGTTTGGCGCAGGCCCTGGGTTAATAGAGTCATCCAGCTGCATAGCTCTTAGCTCTTCTGGGAGATCAGGAAACACCGGAAGAGGCAAATCACAGGTGAGGATGATGTAGCACTGCAGAAGACAGGCGTATCGACGCAGAAGTGGCTGGTGGCAGGACATCAGAAGTCTGTGTCCAGGTTTGTTGACTGAAGACAGAGGCCATGGGTGGAGGCAGGGAAGGAGGTGTAGAACACAGACAAGTAGCTTAGTGGGACAGTGGCCACCGTATGGTCACTTCAAGGATGTGGTGATCAGAACGTTTTGTCCTTGCTGATGAAGCATAGACTGCTCAGTGTGTGTGTGTGTGTGTGTGTGTGTGTGTGTGTGTGTATGCAGAAATAGTTATAATAGATGAGCTTGGTCATGTATCTTTTTCAGAATGAGAGGGGAAATGACTGGAAAAGGATGCTAAAATGCTAGGCAGCGTTGGGAGGAGAGATGAAGAACAGCATGCGCGGAGTCTGACTTCTTAACTTCCAACAACTATCCCAGAATTGGAGCTCTGACACAAAGCTGCTAACCTGTAATAAACCATCTGCCCCTTTCCAGATGGTGACTCAGGTTGGCCTTGAACTCGTGACTGTGATTGGCCTTGAGTTTCTGATCCTCCTGCCTTCCCCTTCTGGATACTGGGATTATGGGAGTCCACCTCCCTGCGTCCTTTCTGGGGTGCTGGGGATGGAGTCCAGGGTCTCCTGCGTGGCAGACAGGGGATTTCACCCACTGAACTTCCTTCCCGGCACCAGATGATTGTTCTTAATGGGCAGTAGTGTGTCAGAAGAATGCCATAGCTGTTGCTGGTGACAGCGTATTTCCCCCCTCTCGCCCGTATGAAGTGACTTCCTAAGGGTGACTTCAAAGGTGGGGTGCACACAGTAAAGTGCTTTCAAAGGCCAAGTGCAGTGGAAGGAAGGACTGACAGAGGAGGAAGCCAAGCATGAGAGGGGGTGGGGTGGGGTGGGGTTGGGGGAAGGAGAGAGCGAGCTGTTTTTGTGAGACAGTGTCTTACTCTGTAGCCCAGGCTTTTGTAACCTCAAGATCCTCCTGCCTCAGTCTTCAGATTGCTGGGATTACAGGGTTGTTCCACCATACCTGGATCAAGCCTGACTGCTACCTAGAATGTCTCAAGCTTCCTGCCTACCTGTCTCCCTCCTTCCCTCCCTCCCTTCTTCCCTTCCTTCCTTCCTTCCTCCCTCCTCTCTCCCTCCTCCTCCCTTCGTCCCTCTCTCCCTCCCTCCTATCCTTCCTCCCTCTCTCCTCCTCCCTTCCTCCTCCCTCCTCTCTCCCTCCTCCTTCCTCCCTCCTCCCTCCCTCCTCCTCCCTTCCTCCCTCCTCTATCCCCTCTCCCTCTTCCTCCCTTCCTTCTCCCTCTCTCCCTCCTCCCTCTGTTCTTCCTCCTTTCTTCCTTTCTTCCTCCTTCCCTTTCTTCCTCTCTCCTTCTCCCCCTCCCTCCTCTCTCCGTCCTCCTCCCTTCCTCCTCCCTTCCTCCCTCTTTTCCTTTTCCCTCCCTCCTTTGTCTTTCCTCCTTCATTTTTCCCTTCCTTCTTCTTCCCCCATTCTTCCCTTTCTCCTTTCTTCCTTCCCCCTCCTTCCTCCCCTCTTTCTCTTTCATTTATCTTGTGTGTGTATGTGTGTGTGCACGTGCAAAAAGACACACAATGCATGTGTGAGCCAGTTATCTCCTTCTGCCACACTGCTTCCAGGGATCAAACTCGGGTTGCCTGGCTTGACAGAGCACTTTTACCTGTTGAGTCATCTTGCCTACTCTCAACCATGTCCTTACTACACAAATATATCTATAAATGAATATTCTTACCCAAACCAAGGCTCTCTCTAAATGTTAACTGAATTACTAGCACTAATGAAAGAGATGCGGCCCAGATTACTATGGGAGCACTGTGCTCTGACCATGGGAGCACTGTGCTCTGACCATTTCACGCCATTACCTAGACAAGGTAAACAAAACAGCAACAACTCCCCGCTGGTGTCATGGTGTGAGAGTTGGCAACTTTCAGCTTGATGAACTGTAGACGTGATGGCACATTCAGAGGAGGAGCCATCTTCCAATGGCCCCCTTGGGACTCCTCAGGCACTAAGCATGTGCGTGATATAGACATACATGGAGGCAAAAATACCCATACCTATAACAATTCTAGTTCTTCCAGAGGATTGGAGTTTAATTTTCAAAGGGAAAGTCAGGAGATTGCAAGTCAGAGGGCAGCTTGAGCTACGCAGTGAATTCAAGGCCAGCCTGAAATATAATCTAAAGAAGAAGAAGAAGAAGAAGAAGAAGAAGAAGAAGAAGAAGAAGAAGAAGAAGAAGAGAAAAAGAAAAGAAGAGGAGGAGGAGGAGAAGAGGAGAAGAAGAAGAAGAAGAGGAGGAGGAGGAGGAGGAGGAGGAGAAAAGAAGAGGAGGAGGAGAAGGAGAAGAGAAGGAGGAGGAGGAGGAGGAGGAGGAGGAGGAGGAGGAGGAGGAGGAGAAGCAAGGTCTGTAAGTGACGTAGAATAGTTGAACACTTGTCTAGAATCCACAAATGAGGAGGGAGCTGGGACATGGCTCAGTAAGAGAGCCTGCTTAGAATTCCTCAGGGAAGGACTCTGGGTGTGGCTAATCAATAGAGCACTGGCCTAGAATTCCCCAGGGAGTATCTAGGGGAATGGCTCAGGGGCTGAACCTTTGCCCAAAATTCCCCAGTAAGGGGCTGTGTGTGTGGCTCAGCCGTAAAGTGCCTGTCCAGTATCCCTCAGTGAGGGACTTAGAGTGTGGCTCAGTGTTAGAGGGCAAGGCCAAGGATTTTATTCCTAGCATTGCAAGCCAAATAATGTGGAACAGACCACAAATCTTATCAGACAGCCCCTTACTGGGGATGTCAAAGCAGCTGTCAAAGTGATGATGGTCCAGTTTGGACAGTTTGGGTAGCTTATGTGATGGACACTTTCCTGGCTGCTTCTGTCCATAAGACATGGGTCAGCAGAGCCTTGAGCTACTTCTTCACCTGACTACACAGTCCTCACAGTAGATATTTCAAGCACTTAAAAAAAAGCCTGTTTGTGGATAAGACATAAGCCCTGAGATTATCTACATTCTCCTGCCAGTCTATATGCAAACATTGCCTGTAAGGCTCTGGTTCTCCATCCTTCAACCATTTACTCACTCTGTGTCCTTGCCTATAAAACTTTCTCTCTACTTCCTCCAACTCCAGGCAGCTATAGAGGGAATCTGACGCCCTCTACTGGTCTCCATAGGCATTTACACTCACATGCACATACACACATAATTAAAATTAAAAATAAATCTTTTTTGCCTGTTTATTTGGGACAGAGTTTCATTATGTAATTTTGGCTGGCCTGAAACTCACAGCTTGACTCTGTTTCTTAAGTGCTAGCATTAGAAGTGTGTGCTGCCACTCCTGGCTTTTAATATATATATATCTTAAAAAAAACTTCCTTTGCTTATAAAAGAAAAATCTAAACCTTATTTAGCAGTCTCACCTATCTCCTATGGTCATTGGCTGGGAGGGGAATCTGAAATAAAATTAAACAAGTAAAGATACTTTGTGACATTATAAAGCTCCAGACATTGACAATTCATTCTTGTTAACACTAATTGTTATGATTATTACTAATGTTCCACATGCAAGTCATACCTATGAACAGTCATTTGATTAATTAGGTTATAATATTCATAGCCAGACACCTGCTATGGAATGAGAAATGTCTCTCAGATGAGTTGGGGGAAAAAATAACCATCAGGGACCCAGAATGTTTCTAGTTAAGAATTTTGTCTTCTTCAAACGTCCCTTTTCTATCCCCCACCCCAAAGAATCTTGCTGTGTTACTAAAAGGACTAGAAGGATGGGGCTGTAGTTCGGTTGGTAGAGTACTTGTCCAGACCCCGCTAAGCCCTGGGTTCGAGCCCCAGCATTGCCTCCAGCACTCTAGCGATATTGAAGACAGCCTGGTGGGTAGGAGGATGTCCCTAACAAACAAAATCAAAGACTGACAAACCAAAGCTAAAAGGAATGAGGTTGTAAATGAATGGGTGAACTTGACAGTGTGAACACGTGCGGCTTCCAGAATAGTGACTGGATACTCCTGAGCGTCATGTCAGCTCTGGCACGGAGAAGGGCTCTGACTCCTCAGCCACACCTTCCGTTAAGACACCAGGGCTTCCTCACACACGCCAGGTTCTAGGGAATAGAAACCTCTTTAATTATGAAATGGTTTGCACATTTGCTGGGTTGCCCCCGAGGACAAACACACACACACACACACATACACACACACACACACACACACACACACACACACACACGCGCGCGCGCGCACGTAGAACAAACATGTTTTTCTATATTTTTCTACAATTTTATCAGAAATATCTTCCACATAAATCTTCTTCGATTCTATCCTAAAATGTTTCTATCCCATATTTCAATCAACTTAGCCATGTTTTACATGTCTACCACTTTACTCCTTCGTTTGCCATGAAAGTTGTCAATTTTAACGTGTTTATCTGAAATATTTTCCATGTAAATCTTTAATTTTATCATAAAGTGATTTTACTTCCCTTTACTTACCTTTTCAATAAATAATAATAATAATAATAATAATAATAATAATAATAGTAATAATAAGGAACAAACAAGACTTTGGAGAGAAAGGCTTCAGGCCCTTTCAGTTCAGCGTTGGTGTTTCAGAGCTCTGCCCCTGTGTGCGGCTTTGATCCATGTAAGTCTCAGGGATGTCTGCAGACATACAGAGTGATCTGAAGTTTCACAATATGCATGGACACACCTTCATAGGAAAGAAATCTTGTCTGTCCCCGGACCTGTGAAGGACTCCGAGTCCCCTTTTGTGAGCTCTGTCAGGGCTCCACATGTCAGAGGGAAGAAGAAAGTGGAGCCGTCAGAGAGAACTGTCTCCACACTAGGAGGAATTAGATATAAAGCTAGAAACAAAAGGTCAGCAGGAGAAACTCATGATTACCTGCTGCTGCGGTCGCCGCCGCCAACACTTCCGAGGGTCTCATTCAGCCCAGGCTGACCTTCGACTCCTCGGCTTCCTGCCTTCACCCCCATGGTGCTGGGATTGCAAGTGTGTGCCATCGTGTCTGGTTTGAGAGTGGTTTTGGTTGTGGGTTTGCAATGCTGGATTGGAACGCGCTAGGCCAGTGTTCCACGGAGCTGCTTCTCCCAGACTAAAGGTGGTTTGCTTTGCTTTGTTTGAGATCAGATTTCATGTAGCTCAGGCTAGCCTCCAACTCACTATGTAGCCAGGGCTGACCTTAAACGCTTCGTCTCCGTGTCTCTGCTTTCTCTAGTGCTGGGATTACCAGAGAGCACCGCCAGCCCGCCCGGATGAGGAAACGGACATTTTAAAAATATGAAGTCAGGTGCAGCCTGACATGTCATGTGACCCAGGGCATACGATGGAGCTGAAAAATCCTGTTGCCTAATGTCTTGGTGCACTTTCCATCACTGTAACAAAATGCCTCACATAAATAACTTAAAAGTAGGATATATTTAGGCCGCTGGTTTCAGTCCATGATCCACTTTGCCTTATGACTGAGTATGTGAGTGTGAGTGTGTGTGTGTGTGTGTGGGGGTGTTGTGCTGAAGTCGGTGGCATGATGGAGAGACAGCACAGTGTGGAGTTAAGCTGTTCACCTCACTGTAGACAGGGAGGAGGTGGAGAAGGGAGGAGAGGACAGAGGAGGAGGACTAGAGGGAGGAGAAGGGTATGGAAGGGGAAGTGGGGCACGGAAGGGGAGGACCAGGGGGAGGACTAGGGGGAGGACCAGGGGGAGGACTAGGGGGACGACCAGAGGGAGGACTAGGGGGAGGAGGGACATGGAAGGGGAAGTGGAGCATAGAGGAAGAAGACTAAGGGGAGGAGAAGAGTATGGAGCACAGAGGAGGAGGACTAGGGGGATGAGATGGAAGAAGTGGAGCACAGAGGGGGAGGACTAGGGGGAAGAGAGGAGTAGGGAGGACAGGACGTGGAAGAGAGGAGAGGGAGGGTGATGGAAGGGAGGAGAGAGTAGGAAGAGCCCAGGCCAAAGCCTGCTCTGTAAAGCGAAGCCTCTGATGATTGCTTCTTCCATCCAGGCTCCTCTTCCCACTAGCTCCAAGTGGGTGCCTATGAGAGAAATTCCAGATATGAATAGCGCCTAATAGTACTGCAGCTGGCATCCCATCACAGCGTAACATCCATCCGGGCCGGTATGCAAGCCTGCCGCCCTCCCCGTCCAGAACAGTGCAGCACATGCGGCTGACGTGCCGCAATGCCGTCCTTGTGCCTTAGAATGAACACATCAGCGCTTTAAGTTTTACCGCAATTTAATAATCCTTTTAAGAGTGTCCTCTGTCTTACAAAAACAACATTTACTGTGAATCAGCGATAGGCCATCAGCCACGCCCTCCACCCAGAATTGACCCTGTCTCTGACTGCATCGAGGAGCCGAGTGCGGTGCCTGACCTGCGGCTCCATCTCACCTTGGGTAAGTGCACCCTATGCTGGCAAAATCACCTAAGCACTGTGTCTCGGAACGGATCCCTGCTGCTGTTAGAACTGTAATTGGAATGAACAACCGTTAGCAGGATGCTGTTTGCAAGTACTAAAAAAGACAGAGAGCAGACCCCCGTCTCCAGGTAGCAAGAAATGGGGCAGCGGGACTTTTCATTAACTTGCAACCAGGTGGTTAAGTACATGTGAACGCGTGTGACCCTGAAGGTCAGAAGAGGGTAGCAGAGTCCCTGTAGCTAGGGTTACCTACAGACCGTCTTAAGCTGTCTGATATGGGCGCTGGAAACCAAACTCAGTCCTTTGTGAGAGCAGCATATACTCTCAACATCCGGGCAATCTCTCCAGCCTCCACCTCCCCAGTGCTAGAATTATGTGTGTGTGCCTGCAATTTCAGTTCGCATGATGCTGGAGATGGAAGCCAGGGCTTCCCGTGTGCCAAAGGCATGCCTACCAGCTAAGCCCTCATTTCTCTTCATTTCACAACAGGGTCTTGCTATATAGCCTAGACTGGTCTGGAACTCGGGACCCACCGGCTACAGCTTCTACTCTGCAGGTATGTAACGCCCAGCTTAGCAATTCCATTTTTTACTTACTTCTTAGGACTGGGGCTAAAACTCTGGTCCTCCTACATATACTTGTATTACTACGGAATTACAGACCCTAGGTTTTCCACTGTGGTTGTACTTATTTTATGTGACTTACTTGGCCATGTTCAAAAAGTGGAACTAATGTCAAGTACAAAGGTCCCGGAGCTGTGGAGCTAAGGCAATGAGGTGGAAAGAAGGACTTCTCAGACATCACCACGCACAAATACTGACGGCTCTGTTTAAGTGCAGAGGCTGGCTCTGTGGGTCTACGGAAGGAAGGGGTTTTAGAATTTATTTATGTATTTATTTTCTAATTTTTGTAATGGTAAAGGTGGAACCCTCGGCCTCATGCACTCTAAGCAATCGCTCTAGCACTGAGCCACGCCCCCAGCCCCTTCCTGGGGGATTCTAGGCAGAGGCTCTACCACTGAGCCACGCCCCCAGCCCCTTTGTGGGGGATTCTAGGCAGGGGTTCTACCATTGAGCCACGCCCCCAGCCCCTTTGTGGGGGATTCTAGGCAGGGGTTCTACCACTGAGCCACGCCCCCAGCCCCTCCCTGGGGGATTCTAGGCAGGGGCTCTACCACTGAGCCACACCCCCAGCCCCTCACTGGAGGATTCTAGGCAGGGGCTCTATCACTGAGCCAGACTCCTGCCTCTTCACTGGGAGATCTTAGGCAGGTGATCTGAGATACACCCTCAGTCCCTAACGGGAATTTTAGACAAGCACTCTACCGCACTCTCATCCCTAGTGTGGGGGAGTTGAGTAAGCTTCCACGTACTGTTGTTGGTAGGATACAAGTATATATACTTGGGGGCTGGGGGCGTGGCTCAGTGGAAGATCCCCTGCCTAGTTTTAGGAACCACAGGGTTATCACAGAGAGATCTGAGTTAGAGTCAGCCCTGTCTGTATATTGTACCTATGTGACCTATACCGTGCCTTGAACTTCTTTCCCCCTTAAATTTCACATTTATGACACTGTGTCTGGTGGATCTCAATGGCTCTTTCCGGCTCTAGAAATTAATCTCCGATTTGGATATTTACATCTGGCAGAATCATTTTGAGAGTCTTGAAGAAAAGTGGTATGAAAACTCGGTCCATTATAGTTATTAATGTTTCTGCTAAAGGGGCCATGGCTCGAGCTCCAGTGGATTAAAAAATAATCCTTTAATCCTCCCGGTAGAGTCACTCACAACTTGGCGTGGCACAGTGTAGATTAGTGCTTTCAGAGCTCCGGGATAAAAGGACAATCTCAGGTCTGGATTCTGTTGAATTGGGATGCTCTTCGTTACCGCGGCATCTGGGTACATGTTGAACTTCTCCCGATGGCAAACAAATCTCTGTTTACATTAAAAATACAATTTCAAGGAGTCGTATATCCAAACCCAAGATTCTCCATGGTAGCCAGGAAAGAGCAGGTGCAGCCGCATGCAAATTTTTTGAATTTCAACACCTCCGACTCAGTATTTGGTTGACACGATCCTTGAAAAGACAGGACCAGTTACTGTATGTGAATGAAAAGGTTGAGTAATGAAGAGAGGTCTAAATCTCATTTGTTACGGAACTCTATTTGTGACAGCTCGTTGGAGCCACCACGCTGAAGACCAATGAAGAGGTTAGCCATTTTTTTTTCTAAAAAAAAAAAAAAAGAAAGAAAAGAAAAGAAAAGAAAGAAAGAAAACCCACAACTGACTATTCAGAGCAGCAGCCTGAGAATCAAAGAATAACATCACAATGCGATCAAGGCACTGTGCGCTTTCAGTGCAACCCTCTTGAGAATTAACAAGCTGCTAAGTAGAGGAACCATGGAGGGGCGTCTTTTTAAGAGTGCTCCATTTCCCTTCATGTGGACAAAGTCGATTTAAGTGATAGGAAAAAAAAATAAGCCTGGGGGCAGGGGCAGAAGTACCCATGATCCCAGTGTAAGTGTGTGTGTGTGTGTGTGTGTGTGTGTGTGTGCTGGAGGGCTGGGTGGGGCACACAAGAAGGGACCCTGTGAAACACTTGACTCCCCAAACTATAGTGTGTCTCAAATATTATTCATGTCAGGGACTGGGGAGATGGCTAGGTGAGAGAAATCACTTGCTGTAAAAGAGAGAGGGTCCAAGTTCAAATCCCCAGCACCATGGAAAAGGCCAGGCAGATCCTAGGAGTGTTCTGCCTAATCAGCCTAGACCAACTGGCAAGCTTCAGGTTCACCGAGAGACCCTGGCTCAAAAATTGAGATGGAGAACAATAGAAGAAGACACACATACCTTTCTCTGGCCCATACATGTGCATGCACAGCTATAGACACACACAGACACACGTACACACAGACAAACACGGAGACACAGACATACACACACATATACACACACACATATACAAACACAGACATACACACACAGACATACGCATACAAACACGAACACAGACATACAGACACATACATACATACATACATACGCACAGACAAACACAGCATCATTCAGACAAAACACAGACACATGCAAATTTACTCAACTCAGAAATGATCATAAACCATCAACCTGAATAAACTCTTAGGGGTTTTTCCCTTTTGTATTTTATTTTTTATGTTCCCGTGTTTAGCATGTTCATAGGCACATTGTAGGCATGCAGTGTTTATGGAGGCCAGAAGGGGGTGTTGGGTGCTCTGGAACCAGACTTACAGACAGCCCCCCTGTCCCCACCCACCGCCCCTGCCCATGTGGATGCTGGGAACTGAATCCAGGCTCTCTGGCAGAGCAGCCACAGCCACGGCTCTTAACCACTGAACCATTTCCCCAGCCCCTTGACTCCCTTTTGTAAATCAGTATCACATAACCCAGGCTGAACTTGAACTGGACATTTACCCACTTAAGCGTTGGGATTACAGCTGTGTGCCATCATTTCTAGCTCAGTTCATTTTTTTTTAAAAAAAAAATTGTTTAATTGCATTTAAGTATTGTATATGTGAGTGTGCACACAAGTGTGTCATGACACATATGGAAGGCGGAAGACAACTTGTGTGCCACTTGCCTGTAAAGATTTCTTCTGTACTCTGTTCCTTCTAGGAATCTGGTGTCTCTCCTCTCAGGCATCCTTCTTGTTTTGATTGGAATTCAGGAGGTCTTATCACTTTCGTGTTATGCTTTTGCTTAAAAATATATTGAGAGAGAGAGAGAGAGAGAGAGAGAGAGAGAGAGAGAGAGAGAGACTGACATGTACTTGAGGACCTATTTTTTTTATAATATCATGCAGGGAAAACACTGTGTTTTCTTTACTTTCTTCTGTAGATGTTTTGACTTCTCAGTGCTGATGTGTAAAGACGCGGGGCCTTTAGTGAGATTGACAGATGGAGCGGACTCTCGGACCTCCATACGAGGCGTGAACACGTGAAATACCGGGAGACACACCGGCATTTCATGTGCTAAGTCTGGTGGGGGCTGCATAGCACGCTGTGTCTGCTGAGGATGACAGTGCCTCTCTGAGCTTCATCGTCTTCCCCTGGGAGATGACGTCATCATTTAGGGAGTAAACTGAGATACCGTTAATTAATGTACCTGGTCCATGGGTATCTATAGCATATTCTCTCTCTCTCTCTCTCTCTCTCTCTCTCTCTCTCTCTCTCTCTGTCTGTCTCTCTCCCTTCCTCCCCCTTCCCCTAGACAGGGTATTGCTGTTAACACAGTTTGAACTATAATTCACAAGTCTCCTGCCTCAACCTCTCAAGGGCTAGAATTTTACCCATGTGCTACCAGATAAAAGTTTTGTGTTCCCTTTTCCCTCCCTCCCTTCCTTCCTTCCTTCCTTCCTTCCTTCCTTCCTTCCTTCCTTCCTTTTTCCTTCTTTCCTTCCCTTCTTTTGTCCAGTAAAATAATAAATTCCAAAAGAAAAAAAAAAGAAACAGAAATTCACACACACACACACACACACACACACACACACACAATTATCTTAGGCCAGCCTACTAGCCTAAGGCACAAGGATCTTGAGTTATAAGCCGACCTGTGCAATACGGTAAGATCCTGTATCAAAAAATTTTTTTTTTACAATTAAAAAAAATTAAACTACAGGAATACATTAAATTCCTTCTCCTAGGGATATGTAACTTTTTAGGATCCTAGACTACCTGCTTCCATTACCGTAGTCTGGGGCAGTAGGTACGCCTCAGAACAGACTGGAGTTCTCCAGCGAGGGACTGAGGGCATGCATGGTCCAGTGGCAGAGTGCTTGCCTAGCCTGCACAAGTCCCAGGCTCCAGCCTTCCCAGCTATTCCTACTGGACCCCTTCACTTCCCGTTCCCCACACCTCCCCCTTCGCACCTTGGCCACCAGCAGCAGTTGCTGAACCTGAGGAAAGGCCAGTGTTATTGTAAAGCAGTTTCTTCCTGCTGTCTTCTGCCAAGTCCGAACCACCAGAGCAAACAATAATCATGATCATCTCTGACAATCTGGGACAATTAGCTCTAAGGGAAAACACTGAAAAAAAAAATGGCATGTGCGAGTTATATTATGTGTTTTAATTTTAAAGCCGCAGTGGAACCACAGAGCCGTGCACTGTTGATTAAAGGCAGTTATTAGACATGCTGGTTTGCAGGCTACTCATTTGGGCCCGTAAAAATGCAGTACGTACTGACCATCCCGGTTTCTGAACCCCAGGCTGTTCCTTTGCCTGAATATCTTAATATCTTCCGGTCACCACATCAAACAAGAGAAATAACAAAGGGCCATTTGCTTCTCTGGGTAAAGTAACAGGGTGTCCCAGAATGGATAGCAAACTGAGAAGCTTGCCAGAGTTCTTAGCCCTAGGGGAAGGTTACGGTCACACTGTGGAGACTCTCTGCTTTTTCCTCCTCCCACTTCTCCTCTTCTTCCCTCCCTCCCTCCCAATCTCTCCTTTCTTGTGCCTCAAATTGAACTCACACTGTTACTTGCTTGCAAGGTAAGTGCTCCTTTGTTGAACTTCCCTGGGGATTCTAGGCAGGGGCTCTACCACTGAGCCACGCCCCCAGCCCCTCCCTGGGGGATTCTAGGCAGGGGCTCCACTGAGCCACACCCCCAGCCCCTCCCTGGGGGATTCTAGGCACAGGCTCTACCACTGAACTACACCCCCAGTGCCTCACTGGGAGAACCTAGGCAGATGCTCCACCCCCAAACTACAGTCCCAGGTCCTTATTGGGGGTGGCGGTTGTAGACAAGTGCTTTAATACTGAGCTCCATTCCCTACCTGTAAAGACCTTCTGAAGGTTAGAATGGGTAAGGCAATGTCAGCAGAGACAGAAACCTGACATTATGGAGGTGGGATTTAACACTAGGTTCATCTGGTATCAACTACAAATGTGCCCCAAATTGATAAAAAAATAGGAAGTCTTAGGAACCACAATAAGAAATGCCCCTCCCCTCCCCCAATGATAATTAATCTTGATTGTCAACTTAATGGGATTTGGTGTCACCCAAGGGACCCATCTTTGAACTTGCCTGGGAGAGTGTTTCTAGGGAGGTTAAACAGAAGAGGCCAGATCCGTTCTGAATGTAAGAAGGACTGAAATCTGTCTATCTTCATTTCTTCGCTCATAATCTTTGCCCCTTAGGACTCAGTGAAGAACCTATGGGTTTCTAGGACTTGGCTTGCTTTCTTATACTTGACACCACTTATAACCATTTGAAGATATTCTATGCCATTATACGCTCTGATACATAATGCATGGAACGTCTTAATTACTTTTCTGTTGCTGAGATAAAATAGCATTACCGAAGGCAACCGAAGAGGAGAAAGCAGTTTAGCTTAGCTTAGACGATCCAGCCCATCATGGTGTAGAAGGCAGAGAGATCACATTTCTTCTTCACATAGGAAGGGGGAGGGGTGGGCAGAGAGATGGGGAGAGAGACAGAGAGAGGACAGGAAGTGGGGCCAGGATATAAAACCTTAAAGTCTGCTTTTTAGTGACATACGTCCTCCAGCAAGGCTCTGTCTTCCTGAATGTTCCAGAACCTTCCCAAAGACCACCACCAAGACCCATTCATAAGCCTTTGCCATCACCACCACCACAACGTCATCACCACCATCACCACCACCACCACCATCTCCTCCACCACCCAGTCACCCAGTCACACACACAGAGAAAGGAAATGAATATGCATGAATATATCGGATATATTATCTGACAAAAATAGACCAAAAAACTGGAAGAACAACCAATACAATCATTGTAAAATGATAAAGGAGCTAATACAGCAAGGCAATACTAATTGTAAACACACATGCACCTAAATACATAGAGCAACACTTATAGATCTAAAGGGAGGGACAGGAGGCAATACAATAGTAGTTGTGGATTTCACTACCTACCCTTGACAATGGACAGAAAATCAAGATGGAAACAGCAGAGCTAAGCTGTCTGTCTAGGCATTTATAAGATTGTGTGCAAACTCAGCCCTGGTTCTGGCTCTGTTACACTAGTCACATCACTGGTGGGGTGCACGGCAAATTCATATCTATGGCTTTTCTACAGAGCTCCGAAAACATTCCTGCTGGTTTGAGAAAGCCTCACCTGAGCTGTGTGTCTGAGGTTCTCTGTTGTCACTTGCTCCAGGCCATGGCCAAGAGTCATTCAGGTTGTGAGTTCTTCGCTTCGGAATAAGAGCACTGGAGGCTCTGAATCCCAAGGCAAGACCGTTTAACTCTGGAAATGCAGGCAGCAGCTCAGAAGGGCAGGCACACTGAGTGCAGAGAACAGGTTTTAAACCCATCACAAGCCCCTCCCCCCTCCTCTTTGGCTGTGTAATTAGGAAGATACACTCCTACGTGTCATCTCCTGGTTACTGTCCCTTCTACCACTTACTTAACAAACAAGAGTAGGTTCATCTCTACACTTTAAATCCTGTTTATTTTAAAGTTTATCAGGTACGTGACCCTGGCACATCTGTGGTTCACTAGGGCCGGCTTGGCTGATAATCGTTTTCTACTCTGAACTTCTAGTTTAGATGGCGGGGTAACAGCGGAGTCTGGGTGTGCAGAAGTGTGGTAGGTATTCCCCGGCTATCAGCTTAATTTCATCTGGAATGAACTACAATCCAGAAATGGAGGGTGCACCTGTGACCCAGATCTTGAGCCTGAAAGACACAGGCTTCTGACCTGTGTCTTGATCATGGGATGACATACACTTTTGATTCAGATTTTGAGGCGTAGTGGCCATGAAAAGCTTAGGCCCAGGCAAAGAAGTACATGTCTTTAATCCGGGGAGATTGAGGCAAGTGGATCTCTGAGTTCAAAGGCCAGTCTGGAAGAGAACAAGTTCCAAATTCTTGTGTGGTGGTACTGAATTAATCTGGGTCATACTTTCTGCTGGAGGCCTCCATAAGGACTTCAGAAGAAGGAAGGCTCACTCTTCTTCGCCGGCTTACACTTAAATCTGTTAGAACTTACTTCTTCGGGATTCCAGCTTCTACAGAGGCTGAAACAACTAGCCTTGAAGGACTGAGCAAATAGCTGGATTCTTGGACTTCCCATTCCCAGCTGCCCATTGCTGGGCTAGTTGGACTGCAGACTGTAAGTCATTACAATACATTCTCTTAATATGTACAGACATCCCATAAGTTCTGTGATTCTAGAGAACCCTTGACTCATATATGAAGGAAAAGCTGGACCAAGAGACTCTAGCAGGGCTCAGTGTTTTATCTGTATTTGAACCAAAGATGGCTCCAGGCACTTTGGAAAAATGAACCATCGGTTTTTATTTCTTCAGCAGGTGCTGAAGGGTAGCGTTCCAATTCTATGGTAACACAAACTCCAGGAGGCTTCTAACAGACTATCTCCACACGAGAGGGTTATTTGTGATAAGAGATGGACAGAATCTATAAGGACCTTCCTCCCCAACCCAGTTCAAACAGACCACTGAGCGTGCCCACTGTGTGCTCTGAATCCCAGAAACCTCTCTCTGCTCACGGCCAGACTACTAATCTGAATACCAGAGGATGGCTTTATGACATGAGTGACCTATCATAACCTTTTCCTATATCAGATTGCTCCCAGATGGTTATCACAAAGCCAATCCCACTCCTTTCGTCACTCTTTGTCTTAACAACCGGGAAAATGTAAAATGCTTACAGCATTAGTCGCCGGAGGTTGCATGCAAGGGTAAGCACGTAGATTTGGAGTTGGGCCGAGTGATACGGGCTGTATCTAGCTAGTAAGGGGAGGAAAGAGGATCACAGTTTCAAGGTTTGTCTGGAGAAAAGTTAGTTTAGGGTCATCCCTTATGGGAACTTATGGGGAAAAATAAAAAGGAGGGCTGTGAATATATTGTCTTCTCGCTGAAACAAACCTATTCTAGAAAATTACTCACAGACATACCTAGAGGTTTATTTCCTAAGGTGATTATAGATCCTGTCAGGTTGACAATATGATCTGTCATGTGGGTAGGAAAGTTTTCTCACCAGTTAATAGGACTTTTGTTGTCCCTTCCTCTGTGTGATTTTGCAGGCCTCTCCATGCTGTTGTGATGATTAATCTTGACCGTCAGTTTGAGTAGATCGAGACCCACCTAGGAGATCGGCTAAGTGGCCCTCTAGGGTTCTCTGTGAGGGGATTTCTAGAGATAGGTAGATCATGGAGGTTCTGCCCTAATCAAGAGATGAGTCCCTTGATGACTTTATAATATAATGGCATTATTAGAATGGTGGACAATACGAGGTAGAAAGCTTATAGGGGCAGGTCCTCACAAGAATGTCTTATCTTGCCCCATTCTTGTAGTCCATCTCTCTGCTTCCCGGCTGCTGTGATGTGAGCTGCTCTGCTCTTCCATGCCCGCCCACCATGATGGATGGACACCTCTGAAACCACAGTCCCCAAACCATACATTTTCTGTGTCAAGACATCAGATATCTGCTCACAGCCATGAGCCAAGGTCATGATAAAAGCTTACAAAGGCTCTCCCCAAATTCCCCTTCAACAATGCGTTTCCCCCTTCCTCAGAAATGTGTACAAAATGCCGGGTGGTGGTGGCGCACGCCTGTAATCCCAGCACTTGGGAGGCAGAGGCAGGCGGATTTCTGAGTTCGAGGCCAGCCTGGTATACAGAGTGAGTTCCAGGACAGCCAGGACTGTACAGAGAAACCCTGTCTCGAAAAACCAAAAACAAAAAAAATGTGTACAAAAATTATTCAGGCGTCTAGAGTGAAGGCTGAATGGATAAAGTGCTTGCTGTACAAGTATGAGAGAACTTGTGTTCACATGCCAAGAACTCCTGTAAAAGCCAGGTGCGATGAAATGCATCTGGAATCCCAGTAGTCCTCTGGGGAGATCGGATGATGTGGAGATGGGTGTATCCCCAAAGCTCGTGGGACAGATACCCTGTAGATGTCGTGACAAAGGGAAAGATCCTGTCTCAAACAAACAAGAAAGAAGGCAAGGACCGACTCCGAGGTTGTCTTCTAGTCTTTATACACAGATATACATTCACACATTCCTGTGCACACAGAAGGACAGATGGACACACACACACACACACACACACACACACACACACACATATGCACACAGGATCAGGCTGCCTGGGAGTGCTTTCCAGGTAAGATAGCCATCTGTGTCTTTCCTTTAACTCACCGACGGACACTGTCTTCCAAGGCAACTCTATCTGGTTTCTCTGATGGGAGTGGGCAGGCAAGTTCGAGCTAAGTCCCAAACCTTAGCCCTGTAGACAGCCAGTACATACCTCCTCGGAGGTCTACATCTGGCTGCCAAATGCATGGCACTCTGGCCACCCACATACCCTGCATCCAATAGCAGCCATCTTCCCATTCTCTAGCCTGCACAAAGAGAGCAATTGCCACAAGCAGGGCTATTGTTCCTTTGGCTTGGGCCTCAAAAGCCCAGGCCAGTGCTCCCTTTATCTGTCAGCCGCTATTGACAAGGCAAAGCAAAGCAGAGCAGAGAAGCAAGTCAGTGGGTTCCTTGGAAGGAATGAGCTGTGGATGTGGGAGGTTCACTAGACCCCCAAATGAACCCTTTACATTTTTTAAAGATTTATTTTAAGATGCGTGTGTGCGCGCGTGCATGTTTTCTCACACGCGTGTGAGTGCACACACGAAAGCCAAGGGTTGTCAGAGCCCCTGCTGTATGGCAGGCGAGGGTGAGGCAGCTGGCGTAGGTGCTAACGTCTGCACTCAAGTCTTCTGCAAGAGCTTGTATGCACCCTTCACCTCAGAGCCATTTCCCCAACCGTGACATGATTCTGATAACGGTTTGTAGTGCTGCTTACCACGGAGAGCTCTGCCACCGCATTCCCGAATGTCATGGGGGCCTGCTTATAATGGGCTTGTTTCTCTGATGTAGAGCTGCTGAGACGTGACTCGCTTTTGCCTGCTTACGTGGAACAAGTGTTTCCCTCCCTCCCCCCTCAGGGGGGCGGGTTATCCCGTTGACCTGTAGCTTTTTCTCCTCCTCGCTGCAACTACACCAAAAATACTTCACCTTGTCTTCAGGCATCCTCAAGGCCCTTTTTACAAGCTCCCAGGTATTGTCCACCTAACCTCGGTGTGGCTCAGGCTACCAATAGGGATATATCCTCTGAAGAAAACTTACATGCTAGACAGAGAAAGGATAGCGGTCAAGAGCGCTTACTGCTCTTGCTGAGAGCCCACGTTCACTTGGCAGTTTCCACTTAACGGTGGCTCGTGGCCACCTGCAACTCTGGTTCCAGAGGATTTAAAACCCTCTTCTGGCCTATGTGGTGGCACATGCTGATAAACCCAGCACTCTGGAGGTGAAAGCAAGCAGATCAAGCATTCGAGTCAGCCTGGGCTATATACTGAGAGACCACGCCTCAAACACCAGACGAATAAACCATTAAACCCCATAGACCTCTGCACCTGGTAATGCTAGTATGCTTTGGAGTTGTCCAGGCTGGTCTGTGGAAAGCTGGCTTTCCTTGCTTTCATGCCTGTGTGGTGTGAATACGCTAAAATCCATCAATCTGCTTGTCATGGGTTCACTGTGACACGGTAAGTATTCTTAGGCAGGAGTGCTTTACTGCTGTGATGGTTCGTATATGATTGGCCCAGAGAGTGACCCTATTAGGAGGTGTGGCCTTGTTGGAGTAGGTGTGTCATTGTGGGTGTGGACTTAAGACCCTCACCCTAGTTGCCTGGAAGTCAGTCTTCTACTAGGAGCCTTCAGACGAAGATGTAGAACTCTCAGTTCCTCCTGCACCATATCTGTTTGGATGCTGCCATGTTTCTGCCTTGATGACAATGGACTGAACCTCTGAACCTGCAAGCCATCCCCAATAAAATGTTGTCTTTTATAAAATTTGTATTGGTCATGGTGTCTGTTCACAGCAGTAAAACCCTAACTAAGACAACTGCTAACATTAAAAAGTGTTCATGTGTACATGTGTGGTGTGTGCACACATGTGTGCACAGATGCACACTATGATGTGCACAGAAGCCAGAGGAGTGTGTTGGGATTCTATTGTATCACTCTCCACCTTATTCCTCTGAGACAGGCTGGCAGCCAGTCAGCCCCAGAAATGGTGTTCCAAGCACACAGGCAGCCATACCCCAACTCTTTTGGGAGACGGTTCCATGCTTCGGCAGGAAGTGCTTTTACCCATGGAACCATCTCCTAAGGCCCAGGGCTGTTTTTTAGGATACAGTAAAAAGAAACAGGTGGGTTTTAGACTTCCTAAGATGGACCTTTCAGGGATTATCTCTAGAGTTCGTTCCTTTCAGTCTATATATTTTTAAAGTGTATTATTATATATCAATTATCCATAATGATGGGTTTCATTACAACATTTCCATACATGTGCGTGATGTGTTTTGATCGTATTCATGCCCATTAATTACCCTGTCAGGTCCTTCTCCCATTCCTGCTGATTCATTGCCTCTTCCCGTATATATGTGTGTGTGTGTGTGTGTGTGTGTGTGTGGTGACCTAGGGATTTTACTAACGTTTCTTGTAGGAACACAGGTGAGGGATTCTGTAGAGGAATATGAGCAACTTACCAGGGGTTACACCGCTGAAGAAAGAGTCCATCAGCCTATTTCTTTTTAAGATGTGTGTGTGTGTGTGTGTGTGTGTGTGTGTGTGTTTATGTGTATGTGTGCACACACACATGCACATGCATGTGAGTATGTGTGTGTTTGCTTGCGCACACACACCTGTTTGAATGCGGGTGCCCACAGAGGCCAGAAGAGGATGTTGGATCTCTTGAAGCTGGAGTTACAGGAAGTTCGTTGTGAAATGTCTGAAGAAGATGGGAACTGAACTTGGGTGCTCAGCAAGTATTCTTAGCACTGGGCAATCTCTTCAGCTCTCTCCCATTGTTTTCTGTCTGTTTTCTAGTTTGGTCTCTATATCCTCCAGGTATGTTTCTTGGTCTCTGCTTCCTGACATCCTTGATTCTTTGCACCTTTTCTCGCAAACCAGTTTGGGTTTCCCTTAGCTCTTTGATTATACAATTTCCATCTCTTCCAGTGTGGGTGGAGACTGGGAATGACCCAGAACAGGAACACCCTCAGAAAGTCTTCTCAAGATCTGTGCCTGTAGTTTCGATTCTCTTGGCAGGCACTTCTGCTGAAGCCCTAAAGCTCTAAGAAGAGAGAAGAAGAGATGCAGGGCCAGAGAGATGTCAATCATATAGAATGCTTGTACCGTAACTCTAAGGCCTAAGTCCAAACCCAGAACTCATGTCATAAAGCCAGCCGGCGTAGTGGTCCCATGCTTGTAATCCCTGAACGGGGGTGTAAGAGAGGCAGATTCCTGCGATTGCTGACCAGCCTAGCTTGACAGGTAAGTCACAGAGTGGGAGAGCTCTTGACTCAGAGAATAGGGTGGGGCCTACAAAATGATTCAGTGGGTAAGGATGCTCGCTGTGCAAGCCTAAAGACCTAAGTTTGATCCCCAAAACCCATGTAAAAGTAGGAGAGAACTGACTTCATATGTGCCATAGCATGTGTGCCTCTTAGACATTGTGTGTGTGGCCGTGTGTGTGTGTGTGTGTGTGTGTGTGTGTGTGTGTGCTCATATACATATATGAGCACTTAAACAAAACAAGAAACAAAATGAATGGTGCTTTCTGAGGTTGTCCTCTGGTTTCCACACTCAGGTCTATCACCAGACACACCCATAAACTTGCACTTGGGCTGGGGCTTGGAGGAGAGGACGGCTTTCTGTGACTCTGTCTCACCTCTCATAGGCGCTGAAGCAGAGAACATGCTCCATGGTTGGATGATTTACTGAAGAGAAGGCAGGCATTAAAATGGGAACTTGATAGATAGGGTGTAGGGTCGGGCTTGCATAAAAGCCTTCTAACAATACAAGTAGATTGTCTCTCACGGAACAAAACCTTCCTGAAACACGGCGGCACCTGAACTGAGGCATTTCAGGGAGCAGAATAAATACCATGTTTCCCTTCACCTGACTGCAATCCTGACGACTCCTCAGTGTTCATCCCACCCCCTCACACACTCAGAGAACACACCAGCACTTCTGTTTCTGAACAGACTCAGTGATAGTCTATTTTAGGCGCTGCTAAGCAATTTAAATAGGCTATCACGTTGTCTTTTCTTTTTCTATTTTTTTTCCTTTTCTTTCGCTTTTTTTTTTTTTTTTTTTTTTTGAGACAGGGAACCTAATCTGGCCTTGAACTTGCTCTGTAGGCACAGTTGGCTTTGAATTCCTGATCCTCCTTGCCCCATACCTCTTGAGTGCAGGACTACAGGTGTTTGGCACCATGCCAGGTTTATGGTTGGGGGGGGGGGGATGAAACTCTACCAAAGGTCTCCTACCCAGACTCCGATTACCATGTTTTATAGTCTAACCCAGCCACTCTCTGAAACTGTATTCATTATTTGGGTTTAATAATTACTTAAATTTCACTATGTAGCCCAAGGCAGCCTGGAAATTACTAGGTAACCAATGATGATCTTAAACTTTGCCATATATTCCCATGTCAACTGCCCAAGTGCTAGGATCATCTTATAGGCGTAGATCTCCATGTCTGGCTAAGAATCCAACTATCAGGTTTAAAAGTCTTACAGCTGCCCACCGTTTTCTAGAGGGACATAGTCTGGTGGAAATATAACGTGAGCCACAATGTAATTTAAAATTTCAAGAAGCTGTGTGACGCGTTAACATCCATAACTTCTAAGTGCGAATGGGGCTTGGCAGTTGTGTGAAGAGCGGCTAAAATTCTCAGGGGCAAGAGCTTTTGGCTTTGATAAAGATATCAAGCTCATGTTTCAAGGGTGAACGTTTCTTACGTTGTAAAGATAGTGAGAAGGCAAGAAACGGGTGAGTTGGCCTTAATACATCAATTACAGGAGTTTGTGACCTTGGGTAGATCACTTGGGTCCAGGATAGACCTTTTCATCTTTTATCAATTGATAGTGGCTGCTGGGAGGTAAGCTGAGGGAAGGATTCAGAAGCTCAGTCTGAACTTCTTGGGAAAGAAGTGCCTTGGTCAACTAGTGATGTCTGCCCTGGGCACCACCAGGAGAATTGAACAGAATGTTCTGACTTGTTCTAAGACACAGTTTTCCTCTTATTCAAAGGGAGATAAAAAGAACAACTTTGTCAGATGAACTGGGACACTATGAAACTCAAGTTTCATGGAGTAGGCTGAGACAATACTTAAAAAAAAATCGAATAACACACAGTTTCTTTGTTGGCGGTTAAAATGACAGATGTGTACACATGTACATGCCCATGCACCTAATTGAATATATATATATATATATATATATATATATATATATTCCATTCATTTTTAATTTAAATTTAAACTTGTTCTAGTAAGCCTTGATTTTTTTTTTCAGCTTAACACAGCCTGAAGTCATCTAAGAGGAGAAGCCTCCATTGAGGGACTGTGCGCATGTCTGTGAGGGACTGTCTTGATTGATTTGTGCTGTACAGGGAGATCACCAGCCAGTAGCTTTACTTTATAGTTTCTGCTTCAAGTTTCTGCCTCGAATTCTTACCTTAACTTCTCTCAGTGATGGACTATGTATTGGGAATGTAAGATAAATAAATAAATAATAAATAAATAAATAAATAAAATAATAATTAATAAATCCTTTCCTCCTCTAAACTACATTTGGTCAGAGTGGTTATACCAGCATAAAGAAGCCAAAGCAAAAGATCAATGCATTTGTTCATGTTTTAGGCACTTGTGCAGATATGTCTCTGTGCCTGTGTGAGTGCACACATATATGGAAGCCCGAGAGGTAGGACCTCCCAGTAGACCAAGAACTGACCTATTATGTCAACCTGGCTTCAAGGTTTCTCCTGTCTTACCTCTACAGCACTGGCAATCACAGGTACATACTGTCACACCAGGCATTTTTTTTTTAAAATGTGTGTTCTGGAGACTGAACTCAGGTCCTTGTGCTTAAAAGGCAAGCATTTTATCTCCAGAGCTAGCTTCCATTCATTTCATTCATTCATTCATTCATTCATTCACTTGTTTATTTATTGTCAGAGTCTCCTGGTGGGAATCAGGATGACCTGGAACATGAAATCTTGGGTCCTCATGGCTTGCAAGTCAAGCACTCTGCTAACCTAGCCACACCCCCAAGCCCCATTCACCCTCCCGGACTTTAACAGACCACCTATGGTCTCACCAGATGCACCTCCTGTCTCTACCTGGGTGTCTCTCTCTCTGCTTCTCCCTTCCCTGCAAAGGCTCAGCCCACCGCAGAGAATCTGTCATTATCGATTCAGGAAAAGGCTTTGATTCTGCACGCCAGAAGCTGTTCCTCATGAAACTATGACAACTTGGTATTAGCTGCAAATCAATGAACTTTTTAAATGCAGTTGAAGCAACAAAACTGGCCTCGCTGCTAAACCTCGATAAGCCCACCCTGGAACAGCCAAACCTTTATCTTAACAGCCATGTGATCGTCTCTGCTTTGACAGCCCTTAGCTGCGTTGATAAGGATTATACATCCTATAAGGGGCTCTTGCCCTCTCTGGAAACACTTCTAAAGTGGATGCAGGAGAGAAAAGGGTGTCTCTTTGGAGGGGAGGCTGGGATAGACAGGTCAGCGTGCTTGAAGGATTCTTAGCCTTCCTCCTTTTCATACCAGCCGTACTTCAGGGACAGAACAAAAAATGGGAATGTGTCAAAGAAGAGTTTAAGCTGTGATGGAGTGCTCTTGGCATGATCCCTGGCGAATGCATTCAGATCTTCATTCTACAGTCATTCTGTGAAGCCGGTCTCCTTCCTCTTGCCTCGGAGGAGGAGGAGGAGGAGGAGGAGGAGGAGGAGGAGGAGGAGGAGGGAGGAGGAGGGAGGAGGAGGAGGAGGAGGAGGAGGAGGAGGAGGAGGAGGAGGAGGAGGAGGAGGGAGGGGAGGAGGAGGAGGAGGAGGAGGAGGAGGAGGAGGAGGAGACAGAAGATAGGGATGGGGAGGTCCTGTCTCTTTTTGTTTCTCTTGCTTAATCTTTGTTTATAACCTAATCGGTCAGTTCTTAGTCTAATGAGAGGCCCCACCTCAAAGGCTATTTGTTCTCAGGTATCCATTCATGCATGCACACACACAGGCACAGAAAGCTTATCTATCTGTCTGTTGATCTAGCTATCTGTGGGGGGAAGCCCTACTAATTAAGGTCAAATGCATATCTATCTGTCTCTCTGTCTTTCTGTACAAGTGCAGAAAATATAAATAAACATAGTCAAGTTTTGCTCTGGCTTTCTTTATGCTGGTGTAAACTCCTCTCTGTCTCTGTCTCTGTCTCTGTCTCTGTCTCTGTCTCTGTCTCTGTGCCAGCATGTGTGTGGTCAGAGGACAACCTGGAGTGGCAGTTCTCACCTCCCTTTTTGTCTGAGGCGGAGTCTTTGGTCCATCGCTGTGTAGCCTGGACTGTGCGCCCCAGGGATTCTCCCGCCTCTGTCTCCCATCTCCCGTAGGAGGGCTGTGCTTACAGACATACGCTTCTGCTTCCTGCTTGCTTTGCTGTGACATCTGTGGTTCCAAACTTAGGAGCAAAGTCTCCCGTGTTCGCATTGACAGTGTTCTATCCACTGAGCCATCCCGCCAGCCCTCTTGCGTAGTCTTTAAAAACATCACATGTATTTATTTATATGTGCGTGTGCATATGTGTGAACACACACACGTGTCAGAGGATAACGTACAGGAGTTGGTTCTCTCCTTCCATTGTGTAGGTCTTGGGGTTGAACTCGGGTAGTCAGTCAGTCTTGGCAGCAAGCTCCTTTACCTGCTGAACCATCCCATCTGCCCTTGCTTAGCCTTTCCTCGATAAATGTATATAACTAGATCACTTAGGTATCTGGAGCTGTTCATAGTTCTGAAGCCTTCATAGTTAGGACCCTTCAGTTACATAGGCCATTTTCAGCTGGAGTTTGGCTCTCGATGAGTTTGGTGTAACTTGTCATAACGAGGACAGCTGTCCTAACAACATCCTTCGAAGGGGTAGCCTTGGACTGATAATGATCACCTTATACTTGATCAACCAGCAGAAGAGATGTCCTGCTGGACCTTAGTTACTTCATCACCATTGTCACTGTCGTTGTCTTCGTCGCCATTATTATTTAAGTCAAGGTCTCATTTAGCCCAGGCTAGCCTCAAACTCACTATATAGCTTAGGGTGACACTGAACTTCTTGGTCCCTCCACTGTACTGCCCTAGTGCTGAGATTAGAGGTGCGCATGCTCCCCCACACCTATTTTACATGGTGCTGCAGGTAGAGCCCAGGTTTTGTGTATCTTTAAGTAAGCGCTCTACAACGGAGCTGCGTTCCGGACTCCCTTGGTAACTGCTTGCTAAGTTGATGCTCTGTTCCGTCACAGGACTGCAAGGCTCTCTTTTTTTCTTTCTGTGCCACCCTCTCACCTCTTCTCTCTTCCCTTCTCCTTCGCCCTTTCTTCCCCACCCTGCTCTTCCTGCCCTCCTTATCCTGGGTTGCCCTGTGCCCCATTTCTCGTCTTCTCTCCTTTCACTTGGGCTGTTGCTGTGGTAACCAGCTCTGTGCAGGTGAAACAGGAGAGGCCCCTGGCTCAGTTGTCCTCGAAGCTTTCAGTTTCTGTCCCTCTCCACCCTCTGCCCTGCTTCTCTGGGGTCACAACTTTGGGGTCCCATCACAACTCTGCCAGGCAGGCACAAGCCTCCAAAAGGAGAGATGTGTGTTGACATCTTCCGGTGCAAACTTTGTGTGTTTGGAAAAGGGATGAGTATTAGTCAGCTTTCCTGTGGCAACTCCCCCTCCTCCTCTCTCCCTCCCCCCTCCTCCTCCACTATTTCTTTTTCTCTTCTTCCACTTCCTCCCTTTCCGCCTCCACCCCATCTCTCTCTTCATGGCAGGGCCTCCCTGTGTAGCCCAGGCTGACCTCTAACTCTTGACTCTCTGTCTCCACCCAGAGTGCTGAGATCACAGGTGTGCGCCACCACAATGGACAGCACACACCTAGCTCTTTGTTAATGCTGACAGAGTTAACTTCTTTGCCTAAATCCTCCTCCCATTTTTTTTCCAGCCTCCCCAGCCCAGTGGGCAGAGAAAGGGAGGTGTTGAATACACACATTAAATCTTGGTTTTGTCCTTTATGAATGCATTTATTTTAAATGCTTGAAAGCAAGTTATATACACACAGTATTTGATGTCGTGCTTTTTATTCTTAATATTGTATAACATGCATTTTTTTCCATTCCATTAAACATTCCTCACTGAGAACATTTTTTAAAAAAACAAATCAGCCAAACAGTCCATCTACCTATCTATATGTGTGCATCTGTATGATTGTGTGTGCCCATGCATGTATGTGTGTGTGTGTGTGTGTGTGTGTGTGTGTGTGTGGCGTATGACATTGCATGCACATCTACCTGTGTGTAGGCGTGAAGGGGCCAAGGAGTATATTGGTGCTCTGACCTACCACTGTCTGCCTTTTCACTGAACCTGGAACCAGGCTTGTGTCCAGAAAGTCCCAATGATCCTTCTATCTACCCCGCAGAGTCTTGGGGTTGAACTCATGCATGCATGAGATTATAGGTATGCATGGAGTTATGCCCGGCTCTTTCTGTGGGTGCTGGGATCTGAATCTCAACACTTTATGATTGTGCAACAGTGCTTCCACCCACTGAGTGTCTCCCCAAGCCTCCCCTAGCTATTGTGATGACAGGCACTTCGTGTGGGCCCCTTGCTGGTCTTCAGTAAGTTGCTGAAGAGCCCCCTTCTGAAGCCTATTTGGAAGAACTCGGCCTCCTGAAAAAAAAAAAAACCTGTCAGGGTGAGCTAGCTAAAAATATCACCCTCCACAAGACAGAGTGTGGTAGTGTTGATGGTTGGAGCACCATAGTGCTGTCCACTTGAGCACTGACAGATTCCTGCCCCAATCAATCATTTCTTTTCGGCATACTTGAATTTGAGCTGCTCCTTTTGACAGTGATTAGCCAGCAGCTGAACAGGGGCTTAAGATATTTCATGTTGTAAAGCTTCTCCTGTAGTGAACTCAACCATCTCTCTATTAATGCTGGCGGGAGAGGGTCCTCTCATGCATCTAAAACAGGAAGTAGAGCTGTAGCACAGTTGGTAACAGAGTGCTTACCTAGCATGCACAAGGTCCTGGGTTCAATCCTCATCACCACATAAACGAGGCATCGTAGTGTATACCTGTTAAGCATAAGCACTTGGGAATCCGTTCAAGCTTGCCCTCAGTTACATAATGACTTTGAGACCAGCCTGGGCTACATCGAGACCCTCTCTTAAATAAATAAGTTGGAATTAATTTGCGCCACATGTAAAGGTCTCAGAAAGCCCTGATTCATTCTGTTTAAAAGTGGGATTTTTATCTTGTTTAAGATCCTTCCTAGCCACTCTAGTTATGCAACGGTGTACGGATTTGGGATTTGGGCGACCTAATCACCTGGGCTCTTACTGCGGTTGAGAGGAAGACAGGCCAGGTGCACAGAATCAAAGGCTGATGGCAGGCTGTTAAGACATTTAAAGTCTCGTTAGGAAGTAACTGCTGAGGGAGATGCATCCTTGTATGTAAGTGGCACTTGAAGCCATATTGCTCTTCAGCAAGAATGCTTCTGTGAGGGGATCAGGGCCCTAGCTCTGTGAGGAGCATGGCGATGGACAATTCTGAGACAAAATCCAATATGTTGATGAGTCTATAATCTTCGAAGGATAACAGGAAGCTCTTTATAGCAGCTCATTTTATTATGATTATTGACACACATATACAAAGTTGTGTTTCACTGTGATATCTACCTACAGATCATATATATGATATATATTATATATCTATCATTATATATATATGTACATGTATAAAATGCTTTAATCAAATCTTGTTCCTCTTCTGCTCTCCTTTTTCCCCCTTTCTTTGTCCTCTCTGTCACTTCCCAAATAGTCCCTCTTTTATTCTATAATCTTTGGGTGGTAGTGGTGTTTTGGGATATAGACTATGTAGCCCAGGCTGGCCTGAAGCTTAAGATCTTCCTGTCTTAGCCTGTTGAATACTGGATTTATAGGCATGCACAGCCATATCTAATTCTCAGGTTCTTTTTTTGTTAATGAGACAGAGTCTCATTTGCCTCAAATTCTCCATGTCCCCAGTGCTGAAATTACAGATGTGTGCCACTGTGCTCAGGCTATGTGTTGCTGGGGGTAGAACCCTGGGCGTTTTGTACACTAAGGAGCACTCTCCCAACTGAGTGACATTTCCTGCTGAAGATGAAATAACAGAGTTCTACTCTATGTTCTATCTGAGGTCGCTATAACTTGAAGAATTGCTCTGTGTACCATTTTAGTAAAGGTTGGAGCTTTGTCTTACAGACAATAACATGTGTTGTAAGGCATTTCCTATACCTCAGATGATTTCGGGGGGAAATCTCTGAGATCTGGAGAGATTATCTTTGTACTATAAAAACTCCAATAGACCAACTGTCTAAATTGTCAGTAGTCATTGTTCTATAATTCCTCACAGAAGTCATGTTACAGGCAGAGCTGCTACGAAACTTATTGATACCAAGTCTATCTCTATTTCAAGTCAAATCTGGGGGACAGCGAGATGAATCAGTGGGTAAAAGCACTTGCTGCCAAGTCCGGTAATTCTTGGGACCCATATGGTAGAAGAAAAGAACTGATTATTAAAAGATGTCCTTGGATCTCTGTATGTGCATTATGTGCATGCACATCACCACCATTCCAACCTCCACCAAAACCAAACCAAACCAAACCAAACCAAACCAAACCAAACCAAACCAAACCAAATCAAAGCAAACCAAACCAAACCAAAGCAAACCAAACCAATATTTAACCAAACAAAATTGTTCATGAGGATTTTGATTTGGTAAATCTCAGTGTAGCTCTCTATCTGTTCAATTGCGATGCTATCTGCATCCATGTCCATGGTGTTCAAAGGGCAAGGCTAGGTGACCGTTCTCCATCCTCGGGTATGTTGATGAAAAGGGCTCTGTTGCATTTGTCACTAATGGAATGATTGGCATTTTCTTTGAATCACTCTTAATCCTTTGGGGCCCAGGAGTTTGTGAAAACTTAAAACCTGGACTATATTTTGAAGGCAGAGTATTAACATCATGGTGTAGGGCGTGTGGGGCCTTGTTACCAGACAGGCATAAGAACAGTGAGGTTAAATGAGCTCAAACCCTGGGAATCGCAGAATTGAGAACCGTAGGAGTGGAGTCATCCCCTACTTGCCTTTACCCGCTCTGGAACAGGTAACCGCTGCCCCCCTGAGGACCGTGGGCACTGGGGAATGAAGCACACATACCTGTAGTTCTTCTCCATGCTAATGAGGCATCTAGATAGCCCCCAAGTGTTCAGTCAATAAAACTTCCCTTCCTGGACGTTCCTTCCTGAAAAAGGTATTTAATCCCTGGTTTACCTGGAATAAAGGCTATGAATTCACATCCACCCTCAAATAAACTAGTATGAACAAGCAAGGATCATCTCTTAATTAAGGACCGCAACTGGGAAAGCCTTTGTCTTAAAGAGCTATGCCCAGAACTCCCAAGGAACGCCTTCTCTCCCCCAGTCCCCTCAGCACGCTCATCACGGACTCTGAATCAGACCAGTCTCCACCTTTCTCTGCCTTTCCCCTCTCTTCCAGAGCTGTAGACCCGACTCCCTCTCACAGCTCTTTGCCAGTGTCACTCCCATACCCAGAGAGGCGACCGGCAACCACTGTGAACTCCTCACTTTGGACTTTGCCCTGACTTCTTCTCCCTGTGGCATGCAGGTGGCATTCCAGACACCCCACCAGAGAGGCAGGGTGTGGTATGACATCACGTGTTACCATAACCAGTTTACGTGGTGCTGAGATCAAACCCACGAGTTTGTATATGCTAGGGCATCACTCTCCCAACTGAGTCTCATCCACAACCCCATAGATCAATTACTTTATTTAATGAGGGGTAATATTTAATGAGGGGATGAATTATTCATGAGCTGAGTGCAGGAGGTGAGAGATTCCAAGAATGAGTTGGAGTTCTTTTAGAATAGAATAGTCTACTTGGTTTTCTGCCCTTATATGGAGTTTCTGGATGTATCAGGTCATCAAATGCATGATGGAAGAAGCCAAATTTGCAAGGCTAATGACATAAAGATGCCATTATAGTGAAGCAACTCCCATCTCAGTCAGACTAACATGGTTGGTTAGCTTTTGGTGGTGTTTACTGTTTCAATAATGATATGATGTCCTGTCACCTGGTGTAATACACCATTTCCTCCCTTGTCTTCCTCTCTTTGCTTTGCAGAGAAAGGGTAGAAAAAAGGTTTCACGTAACCAGTCTGGCTTCAAAGCTGCTAAGTAGATAGCTGTCTTAGATACTTTTCGAATGCTGTGATAAAATACTCTGACCAAGGCAGCTTATGAAAGAAAGGGTCTTGGGGGCTTAGCATTCAGAAGGTTAGAGTTCATGACTACATGGTGAGGAACACGGTGTCGGGCAGGCAGGTATGGTGCGGGAGCAGTAGCTGATAGCTTACATCCTGAGATATGACTACCAGGCAGAGGGGGTGGGGCAGAGAGACTTGAAATTGCAAGAATCTTTTGAATTTATCATAGAAGCCCCTCCTGCTCCCCAGTAACAGACCTCCTCCAACAAAGTCACACCTCTTAATCCTTCCCAAACAGTTCCACCAACTAGGGACCAAGTATTCAAATACATGAGAGTTTGGTGGCTATTTTCATTCAAACCACTACACCAAGGATGGCCTTGAAGTCCTGATCCTCCTGCCTCCACCTCCAGAGTGTTGAAATGATAAGCCTGCATGGCCACACCTGGCTTCTAATACTCTTTTACTTATTTACTCCTTAAAGGCACTTAGAATAAGGAGTTTTCAGGATTGGAAGATGAAGCTGTCACTGCCTTTCAAAAAAAGTGTCCCCTAAAGGAAATGATGTATGCTATTGATCTGACTAGCTATGGATCGGATTATATTTAGAACACCACTTAGCTAACTTTCAGGAGATTGGAAATAGTTCAATAATTTGCCAGAAGACTACAATGTGGTTGCAAAAGTGCAAGTCGATAAAAGCAAATGAGTGGATAGAGTGAAGGTTCAGTGAGTAAGAATGCCACTGCGCTTGCAAAGGACTCTAGTTTGGTTCCCAGCGCCCTCATCAGGGTGTTCACTGTAACTGCAGCTCCAGGGGCTCAAACACCCTCTTCTGGCTTCTGCAGGGCCTGCATTCACATGTATACATACACATATGCACACACACACACACACACACACTTTAAAATAAATACAAACCAGACTAAACTAATATTTTATTATAGTTTGAGAGAGAGAGAGGCAGGCAGGCAGGCAGACAGACGACAGAAAGACAGACAGTGTGCCTGTGGAAATCAGAAGACAGTTTTGGAAATCAGTTCTCTTCTTTTACCATGTGGGTTCTGGGAACTGAACTTGGGTAATTGGACAGAGTAGCAAGACCTTTACCTCTGCCATCTCACCAGCCCAAACTGAGCCTGGTTTTTAATGAATGTTCTATTCTACTTTCATTTCTGCTGTGATAAAATATTCTAACAAAAATGCAACTTGGGGGATAAAAGGTTTACTTCTAGTTCTCTAGGCCAGGTTTTTGTCTGTTATCTGGGGGTGGGGGTGGGGGGTAAAGGCAGCAGATACTTGAGGCTGCTGGTTACATCTACAGTCAAGAGCACAGACAGAGAAATCACTACACCATGCCCAGTTGCCTGCTTGTGCTTGTTCAATTCCTGGTGTCTATACAATTCAGGATCCCTTTCCTATGGGAGGTGCTGCAGTGGACAGTGACTTTCCCCATCACTTGACTTAATGAATGCATTGCCCTTGTCAGGAAGTTCCACAGGCCCTGACGGAGACTGTAGTCTCTGGGTTTGGTTGTGTCAAGTTGACAGTGAAAGCTAACCATCACAGAATACCTGAAGTATTCTAATTGTCTCCCAAAGCTAGTGCCTTTATCATGTAGGTTATAATCTGAGGTCTTGTCTGAAGAAGATTTAAATTATCTTAAAAGATGTTTCTGTATACATGTGGGAGTATGTGTATAGATGGATCTGTATATACACAGACACACAGACACACAGACACACAGACACGTGGGAGTATATGTATAGATGGACATGTATATAGACACACACACAGACACACAGACACACACACACAGACACGTGGGAGTATGTGTATAGATGGACATGTATATAGACACACACACAGACACACAGACAGACACACACACAGACAGACAGACACACACACACACACAGACACATACACAGATGTCTTAGTCAGGGTTTCTATTGCTGCAATAGAAGCATGATCAAAAAGCAAGTTGGGGAGGAAAGGGTCCATTTAGCTTACACTTCCACAGCGCTGTTTATCACCAAAGGAAGTCAGGACAGAACTCAAAAGTGCAGGAATCTGGAGGCAGGAGCTGATGCAGAAGCCATGGAGGGGTGCTGCTTTCTGCCTTCCTCTGTATGGCTTTCTCAGCCTCCTGTCTTACAGCATCCAGGACCACCAGCCCAGGGATGGCAGCATCCACGGCGGGCGGAGCCTCACCGTCAATCACTAATTTATAAGAAATGACCCAGAGCTGGATCTCATGAAGGCATTTTCTCAGTCGAGGGTCCCTCCTTTCAGATAACTCTAATTCCTGTGTCAAGTTGACATAAGAGAAGCCAGAACAATGAGTGTGGGTGCATGGAAGACACAGGATACCCTCAGCTGTCAATCATTCTGCTCAGGGAGTCATCCACTATGTTTTGAGGCAGGGTCTGTTACTCACTAGGCCCTGGAGTGTCCTGAGCTGGACAGTCTGATGGCTGAGTGATCCCCAATGAGCTTTCTGTCTCCATCATCTTTCCTGTGCTGGGATTACAAGTGCATGCCGTCATACTAGCCATTACACAGGTTCTGAAGGTCAAATTCAGACTCCCCATGCTCGCAAGGCGAGAAGTTTGCTGCTGACTGAGCTATTTCCCCAGACCCCGACTTGGAAGATCTTCAAGAACACTTTGCCATGTTCCTTGCCAGGGTTGACTCACCCCAACCCTGAGGCACAAGAATCATCATGGGAGAGGGGACAGAAAGGTTGTCAGGGCCAGGATCTGGGGAAGACCAAAGAGAAACAGGGTCTTCTGCATTCACAACCTCACTGAAGCTGTGGCTTCCTGCAGAAGGCAGGAGCAAGATCAAGTCAATCAGCATTCTAACACTCTAACACGGGGCTGGAAGGGGGATCTTTGGACTCTTCCCCTCTTTAAGTGGATGGCCTCCTACTCGGGAGTATATACGGGGAGTGCAACTTGGAGATGATTGGTTATTTAAAAAATGAGAAAGAGAGAACATGTCAGGCAGCTCACAACCCCCTGTAACTAACTCCAGCTCTAGGGGATCAGGCACCCTCTGTATAGGCGCTCACTCATATGCACATGTTCCGATCCCCACATAAACACAATGAAAAAAGAGAGAGAGGAAGAAAGAACCAATTTGCTTTTAAAAAATGTTCCTCTTTTTGGGTCAGTGGGAAATGAGACTTTGTAGTGATTCTTCATCAAATAAATCAGCGTATTGACTTGTAAATCCCTTTATTTATATATTATTGCTGCTCCCTGACATGGATTTAGCCATCACTGGCTTGTGGACATAAACTCTTGAGATTCTGCTCTTTGTTAGAAAAGGAACCGCGTGGAGCGAGGTTTCCACACTGTATAATGTCTGTGGCTCGTATTAGTGTAGACAGTACAGTCCCCGTAAAGAAGAAAAATCACCAGCGGAAGATAAAGCTAGACTACTAGTTGTGTCACAGTCACGTTCTAGTGCTGGGATAAATTGCAGGAGGCCAATAAAGCGACACTAACTGAAGATAGTTGGCGCAAACCAAAGATGAAAGAGGAGCTGTTATGCTGTCTGTTGCATGGGCGTGCCTCCCTGCACTTAAGGCTGTAAACTACCTGGGAATAATTTTCACTTATTTTAAATTTCATACTCCAGTAGTGAAGTCATCTCTAGCATCTCTGCCTCCCCCTTGCTCTTCCTCTTCTTCCTCCTCTTCCTTCTCCTCTTCCTCATCCCCCCCTTCTTTCTTTGAGAGAGGGTTTCTCTGTGTAATCCTGACTGTCCTGGAACTTACTCTGTAGACCAGGCTGGTCTCTGCCTCCTGAGTGCTGGGATTAAAGGTGTGCTCTACCACCACCTGGCTCCTCCTTCTTGTTTAAGGAGGTAAGAAAGGGAATTCTATGCTCTCACAAATCATGTCCCACTGTGCCTCCAGTCTCTGGTAATTCATAACTCATGAAAACCATAATTTTTTTTCCTAAAGTTAATTTCATTTGGGGGGGTCTCCCTTTAAATTTACTTTTGGCCAATGGATTGGAACTGGATTGCTTCTGAACCCCAACTTTTTTCAAACATGTCCATTCTTTCCCTACTAGGATCTTGTGCTACACAGGCAGTTTCAATAAGTGACTTTTTTCTCACCAGTAAAGGATTCCAAAGAATGGTCATCCCTACTGGGACTTTATATGTGAGCTGGAATGTGTGTGTGTGTGTGTGTGTGTGTGTGTGTGTGTGTGTGTGTTCGAGCTCTCATTGTATGGAAATTAGAGGCTTTCACATGTTAGATAAGTTAGCTATACCCCATCCCCTCACTGGGAGATTTTAGGCAGGGGCTCTACCACTGAGCCACGCCCCCAGCCCCTCCCTGGGGGAGTCTAGGCAGGGGCTTCTACCACTGAGCCATGCCCCCAGCCCCTCCCTGGGGGATTCTAGGCAGGGGCTCTACCCCTGAGCCACGCCCCCAGCCCCTCACTGGGGGATTCTAGGCAGGAGCTCTACCACTGAGCCACGCCCCCAGCCCCTCACTGGGGGATTCTAGGCTGGGGCTCTACCACTGAGTCACCTCCAATCCCTCACCAGAGATTCTAGACAGGGAGGAGCATACTACTGGCCCAGGCTCCTCTAGTCCTCACTAGGGTGTGTTTTGGGCAAGCTGTCATGTCCCAGCCACTCACTGGCGGGGTTGGGGGGAATTTTAGGGTTGTTCTACCCCTAAGCTAGTCCCCAATCCTTTGTTAAGAACTTACCAGGAAGATAGATTATTTGAGATGGAGGGTGATTTGCCCAGCGGTACTGTACTTTTCTATGTTAATAGATCTTTTACCTTCAAAAGAGTGTTCCCTTGAGCCTGCAGCCCAGAAAGCAATCATGTCTTTAAAAGGATAAGAATTTTTAAAGTTAGATAAAAATCTACTCAATGGATTACCACAGCAACATCCAGGGAGTCCTACGAAGAGCGAGCGCGCTGTTGTTTCTTGATTACAGCAATGGTGGGGTCATGATTATTCTCTCTCTTAAATAACATGTGTATTTTTATTTTTAATTGGCAGGTAATAATTGCAGAGTATTTACGAGGCGCAGTCAGGGATATTTTCTTGAAGTAATGACAGCAGAAGAAAAACGATGTGTCCCTGGGACGTATGCAAGCCCCGTAGAGCAGACAGAATGAACCTGCCATAGCTTTAATCCAGTTACATTTTGACTGCTCAGCTAATTAGCAGAGCTGCTCGCATTCAATAACCGAGCTGCGTTTCCTGCCTCGTTTGGAAGGCAGTGTTCTCACACACCGCTCATGGGAATATAAATCAGAACATGCTTAATTTCCAGAGGACATTTTGGCAGTATTCATTGAAAGCCTTAAGAATAAGTATGTAATTTACTTGTAGGAATTGATATGAGAAGATAATCATGATTTGGGTAAATATGTTTGTTCAGGAAGCATTGTTTGCACTAGTAAAAAGCTGGAAACCGCCCTTTAAACATTTTGTGTGTGTGTGTGTGTGCGCATGCGTGTGCACACATGTGCCGGTGTATTGCAGGGGGCATGCTATGATGTGCATAAGGAAGTTAGAGAAGAACTTGTTGGAGTCAGTTCTCTCCTTCCAACCACAAGGGTTCTGGGGTTCAGACTTAGGTCATCAGGGTTGGTGGCTAACGCCTTTACCCTTGGGAGCAATCTCACTTGTCCCAGAAACTGCTTTACATCTCAGGACTGGAGAGTAAATATGCTCTAATGCAAGGCGATGTGTGTCGGGGGTTACAATACTGCTATGGGGAAACACAGATGAAATGTTATTTAAACAAACAGGTTAAAAATAGCAAGATCAGGACTGGGGAGATGCCTCCGTGGGTAAAGTGTTTACTGTGCTGCAAGCTTGAGGGTCTAAGTTAGAATCCCCAGAAACCACAGAAAGTCACACGCGGTATTTAGTGTGCCTTGTGATCCCAGCATTCCAAAGGTGAGATGGTAGGTGGAGACAGTAGAATGCCTGGAAGCTCACAGGCCATCTAGCCTGGTGTACATGGCAGAGAGTAAGAGACTTTGTCTCACTGTAGGTAGAGAGTGATTATTGACACAATGGTTTCCTTTGATGTCCACATGAAATTGCCCACAGTCACATATATGATCACACATGATTACATATACATATACACATACATACATCATACAAAAAAATCAATAGAAACAAACCCTTCTCAAGAAAGATGGAAGGCAATGACTACCAGGTCTTCTCCTGATTTGCATATGTCTGCTGTGGCACATGCTTCTACATTCACACAAACAGGGACACCACACACACACATACACACACACACACACACACACACACACACACCATGTACACAAAAGATCCTCAAAACCAAGTGCAGAATGATGCCGTTTTTTAAAACCCTAAAATGTGTGTGTTTAGATAAAAAGCAGAAATTAATATGTCAGACCTAAATGAGGTTGTGTCTGGTGGAGGTACCCGTAAGTGACTTATCCCCCTCTTCTCGCTTGTGTATATTTTCCAAGACAGACCTAATAAATATGTATTACTTTTGTAACTAGATAAAAATATGGCTCGAGAAAGTCCCTTAATGAAATTCATGTATTATAATTATCCTGATGTGAAATATTATCCTCCCCACCATCTTCAGGAAGGAGTGGGCCGGGCTCCACGTGGTCCATTCCCTCCTCTCTTGGTCCTTGTTTCTCTCTCCTGATCTCAGCAGCTCTAGAATCCTTGGCTGTCCGGGGCTCTATGGAGCCTGGGGTCTTTTATCTTCTTCTTTGATTCCTACGGGGATCACGTCAGTTCTTTCTGTGAAGGTGTGCATGGGAAGCCTCAGAAGCATCTCCCTATGTCTAGTCCCTACCCCACATCTGTGCCTTCTTTGTTGCTTTATTGTCCTGAGCTTGTTTGGGAAGTGGGAAGTTCGATGATCTGTAAATCCTCTTTGAATGAGATAGATTCCCACTGTAATGTGTGACGAGACCTTTGAGGTCAAAGGACAATGGGTTCAAGTTCAAGTCAGTCTCTCTCTCTCTCTCTCTCTCTCTCTCTCTCTCTCTCTCTCTCTCTCCCCCTGACTGGAGGATGAAATCCAGGTCATTGCACATGCTAGGCAAAATATTGCTGAGCAACATCCCCAACCTTTAGAGTTCAGGCTCTTTCTTTAAAACTTTTAAAATTGTTTATTTACGTGTATGTGGTTGTGACTGCAGGTGCCTACAGAGGCCAGAAGGGGGAGTCAGCTCCCCTGGAACTGGCATTACAGGTGGTCGGTTATCAGCTGGGGCTGAGAGCCAAACGTGGGTCCTCTGGACCATCAGTATATGCCTTTGATGGCTGTGTCAATCTCCCCAGCCCCTACCCATTTGGTTGTTGAAACATGGTCTCTCACTGAACCTGGAACTTGATGAGAAAGAAGGCTAGGCTGGCTGGCCAGTGAACCCTAAGGACCCAAATACCGAGATTATGCACAGGCACTATGCTATCTAACTTGTTTTTATTTTCGAAGCTTTAGTGCTGGGTTTGGAACTCAGATCTTCATGCTTGTGGGGCATGCACTTTATTGACTAGGTTATCTCTCTAGTCCTCTGTGAGGTATCTTAATCTTTCTAGCAAACTTTTTCCCCCCATGAACATGAAAATACAAATAAATAACAATTGTGTGCCTTTCTTCTGTTAATGTCTTATTTAATTTTAATTCTTATGCCTAATTAGAGACTAAGAGAGAGTAAATATTGCCCTTACAGTGTCCCCCTAATGGTATTTGCTAATTTCAATTGTCTTTTTTTTTAATCCACCAAGATGATTGGTGTTTAATTGCTAATTTGACTATATTGGCTGGTTTTGGGTGTCAACTTGACACAGGCTAGAGTCATCAGAGAGGAAGGAACCTCAGTTGAGAAAATGCCTCCATGAGATCCAGCTGTAAGGCATTTTCTCAATTAGTGACCACTGGGGGAAGACCCAGCCTATTGTGGGTGGGGCCATCCCTGGGCTGGTGGTCCTAGATTCTATAAGAAAGCAGGCTGAGGAAGCCGAAGGAAGCAAGCCAGTAGGGAGCATTCTCCATGGTCTCTGCATCAGCTCCTGCCTCCCGGTTCCAGCCCTGCTTGAGTTCCTGTCCTGATTTCCTTCAATGATGTATTATGATCTGGAAGTGTAGGACAAATAAACCCTTTCCTCCCCAGCTTGCTCTTTGGTCATGATGTTTTGTCGCAGCAATACAACCCTGACTAAGGCATTGACAGAATATAGACTCACCTGAGTAATGAACTTGTGGTGGTTTGAAGGAAAATAACTCCCATAGGTGCCTAAGGAGTGGCACTATTGGACGTGTGGCCTTATTGGACTAAGTGTGGCCTTGTTGGTGGATGTGTGTCACTAGGGGCTGGCTCTGAGGTTTTGAGTGCTCAATCTAGGCCTGGGGTCATTCTCTCTTCCTGCTGCCTAAGAATCCAGATGTTGATCTCTCAGCTACCTTGGCTGCACCATGTCTACCTGCATGCTGCCATGCTTCCTGCCATGATGATACTGAACTAGACCTCTGACCTGTAAGCCAGCTCTAACTAAATGCTTTCCATGCTAAGAATTGCCTTAGTCATGGTGTCTCTTCACAGCAATAGAAACTCTAAGGCAGAGCTTCTGCGTTGTCTTAGTTAGGGTTTTACTGCTGTGAACAGACACCATGACCAATGCAAGTTTTATAAAAGACAACATTTAATTGGGGTTGGCTTACAGGCTCAGAGGTTCAGTCCATTGTCATCAAGGCAGAAACATGGCAGCATCCAGGCAGGCATGGTGCAGGAGGAACTGAGAGTTCTACATCTTCATCTGAAGGCTGCTAGTTCCAGGCAACTAGGGTGAGGGTTTTTAAGCCCACACCCACAAAGACATACCTACTCCAACAAGGCCACACCTTCTAATAGGTTCACTTCCTGGGCCAATCATATACATACCATCACATGTGTATACCTGGGCATGCTACCTTTTTTACATTTATTGGAATGGGAGGCCTTACCCCCTTGGGGTAACACACGTTCCCAGGACTGGGATCCTGGACTGCAGAAAGAGGAGGAAGCAAGCCTAGCACTAAGGAGTATGCATTCACTCCCTCTCTGTTCCTGATTGTGGTGCTGCAGGAGCCAGCTGCTTCAAGTTCCTGCTGTCTTGACTTATCCCTGCCAAAGGGCTGGGCTTTGATCTGTGAGCCCAAACAAACTGTTTCTTCCTTACGTCGCTTTCCCCTCGAGTATTTTACCACAGCCACAAGAAAAGAAACTAAGACACATATATATGAGATGTGTCTTCTTGGATTCCACAAACTTCAGACTGGATGTATTGGGGCAGGGCGAGGGGTGGAAATGCATCTGTACTAAATATGTAAAGTCTGTTTCTTATCATCTTCCCTAAAATGTAGTATAATAGCTTACTTATACAGCATTTTGCATTATACTGAGTATGATAAGATCTGAAGAGGAATTAAAGTGCATAAGATCATGTGTCTAGTTTATAAGCAAATATTAGTTTCTGAGGACACTGCCTTATCTTTTAGGCTGCTGAACCCTGTACTATACTTTTCTACATTTTATTTATTGTGTGTTTGTGTTTGTGTGTGTGTGTGTGTGAGAGAGAGAGAGAGAGAGAGAGAGAGAGAGAGAGAGAAAGAGAGAGGGAGAGAGAGAGAGAGGGAGAGAGGGAGAGAGGGAAATGGAGAGGGAAAGGGAGAGGGGGAGAAGGGGAGGAGGAGAGGGAGAAGGGGAGGGGGAGAGGGAGTAGGGGAAGAGGAGGGGAGGGGGAGAGAGAGAGAAAATGCATATGTGAGGCTTGTGTGGAGGTCCTGTAGGTTGAACTCATGGCCTTTGTCAGCAAATGCCTTTACCACTAAGCCATCTCACCACCCCTGCAGTATTATAAGATGCATTTGCTTGAGATCTATCTTCAGAATGTTATGCAAATAAGGGGGAATGTGTCTTCATTATGGAAAAGAACCCCTGGTAACAATTAATTACCTTCTCTCTCTCTCTCTCTCTCTCTCTCTCTCTCTCTCTCTCTTTCTCTCTCTCTCTCTCACACACACACACAATGTAACTGCTTTAACCTCTCTCTCTCTCTCTCTCTCTCTCACACAATGTAACTGCTTTAACCTCTCTCTCTCTCTCTCTCTCTCTCTCTCTCTCTCTCTCTCACACACACACAATGTAACTGCTTTAACCTCTCTCTCTCTCTCTCTCTCTCTCTCTCTCTCTCTCTCTCACACACACATACAATGTAACTGCTTTAACCTCTCTCTCTCTCTCTCTCTCTCTCTCTCTCTCTCTCTTTCTCTCTCACAATGTAACTGCTTTAACTTTTGGTTCCAAAGAGAGGCGATCCCATTGTGCTTTCTTCATGCGTCATTCTTTAGCTAGATGCCTTAAAAAATTATCACAGGGCTGGAGAGATGGCTCAGCGGTTAAGAGCACTGACTTCCAGAGGTCCTGAGTTCAATTCCCAGCAACCAGATGGTGGCTCACAACCATATCTCACGGGAGCCCGTTCCTTCCTCTGGTGTGCCTGAAGAGAGGGATGGTATTCTCATATACGTAAAATAGATGCATCTTTTTAAAAAACAATGATCACATTTTAAATTTATTTTTGAAAGAATTTATTTTTATTTTTAATTAAGTGTGAGGGTATGTGCCCATTAGTACAGTGTGCACAGTGACCAGGCGAGGGTGCCAACTTTTAGCGCTGAGGTTACCAGTTATTGTGAGCCACCAGCGTCAGTGCTGGGAACTTAATGCTGGTCTTGGCAAGAACAGCAAATGCTTTTAATCACGGGGCCCTGTCTCCAGGCCCTGGAGCATTCGTTTTACAAATGCCATCTTGCCTAGACCATTCCTCCTGTTTGGTCTGGTTCCATCAAGCTGGGGGTTTGGGAGAAGGGGCAGGAGGGAGGGTTCTGCAGACATCACAGCCTACATGTAACTTTCCTACCCTTTGGGTGGATTCCTCTCTTTTTTCTTAGGACCATTAAGAAAGCCTTGTTTTAGGGCTGGTGATGAACTCAGTTGGCAGAGTGATTATCTAAGATGGAGAAGCCCTGGGTTCTATCCCCAGCACCGCAGAAACCGCAGAAACTGTGCTTGCCTGAAATCCCAGGAAGTGGATGAGGGAGGATTGGAAGTTCCAGGCCATTCTTATTTACATTGCGACTCTGAGGACAGCTCGACTACACAAGACCCCCGCTCCGAAGAGTAAAATAAAAGCCGTGAGACTGACCTTCCTTTAAGAGAAAAATGGTTTTTAAAAGACCAACCACTCAGGTGGGAGTCAGTTCAACCTTATTCCCCTTAAAGTCGCAAACCAGTAAGCAAAATAAACTAATTCAAAATTTGGAATTTTATTATATGTTTTATGTATTTATTTTATGTGTGTTTGACGATTTAAGCATGCGTGTGTGTGTGTGTGTGTGTGTGTGTGTGTGTGTGTGTGTAGGTCAAAGGACAGGTTTCAGGAATTAATTCCTTCCTGCCACCATGTGGGTGCCAGGGATCAAACTCAAGCCATCATGCTTAGCTGCAAGCAGTTTTACCGGCTGAGTTATTTTGCTGGCCCCTAACTCAATGTTTTAATACTCACGTAAGACTTTAGACAGTATTGGCAGTTAATGAATGACTGTAACTAAAAAACATTTTTTTTACATTAATTCAAGAAACTTGGTGTGGCACTGAATTATGATACGGCAGACTGGGGACATAGCTCAACGAGAGAGCTCTTGCCAAGCATGCACAGAGTTTGAGCTCCTACACCGCTAGAGGATAACATTAAGATACACATGAACCTAAGTGGGTAGATACCATGACTGTGGCTATATTGTCAGCAAGAGTAAAACTCTGTTTACAAAGCCTACCACCTCTACTTATTTACTTTTGGCTATTGTGTTTATTTATTTTCTTTTTCTTTTTTTTTTTTTGTTATTTTTTTGCCTATTCATTTATTTTATCTGTGCGTGTACTCTCACACAGTCATGTTCACACGAGCCACCACATACACGTGGAAGTCTGAGACAATCTGCGGGAGTCAGTTATCGCCTTCCGCCGTGAGAGCGGCCAGGGGACTGAATTCAGTTCTTCAGGCATGAGCAGCAGACACCTAGAGCCGCTGAAAAATCTCTCTGGGTCTAGTTATGAGTAAAACTTAATTTTGAAGACTGACAATGGGCTGGGTCTTGTCTGCTATTTATCTCTCCCATAGTCATGTCATAGGGCGAGATAGCTGGGTGCTTTTTGGCCTCACTGGCACACATCCGTTATACAAAGTAATGTGTTTCATGTGCCATTTTCATATGCGGCATTACATACTTTGGTCTTGTTCATCAGTTCCCCACTCCTTTTCTCCATCCCCCCCCCCATACTGGGCCCGTTCATCTTCTCATGCTTCCCTCTTCTATTTCCCATACCACCTTCCTCTTTCTTCCATTATAGAATCACATTTTATTATGAAATAACTATTTTAGCTTTCTTTTGTCTTCCCTCCGTATAGACAGTGCCTAGGGACCAGGCCCTGCTCTTTATGCATTGTTATTTCTCAAGAGCTTGGCTTGCAGGGAGCGCTCATTAAATGTTTGTGGCTTTCTGAATTGGATACATTATAGTTAATACTCAGATTAACCAGCTAATTAAATTGAACAAGTATTTATTGAGCACCAGGTAAGTTCTTGTAATTTTAATAGATGCTGGCGGTGGGTAATTCAAAATGAGTATCCTGTTTAACAATATTTGTGAGTTTATTATGTTGTGGAGATAATAATTCATGCTTGGTGGTGGCATGTGTCGGTTACCAGGACTTTGGAAACCTGAGAGAAAGAAGTAGTAGTAGTTTGGCACTTTCTTTTCTTTCTCTCTCTTTGTGTGTATATATGTATGTATATATGTGTTTTTATGTATATGTGTCTATGTGTGCATTATATGTATGATGTATATATGTATGTATGTAGTATGTATGTATGTATATGTATGCATATTTGTGTTGTGTAAATGCTCAGCACATGTATACATGTGGAGATACAAACTTGAAGTTGGGAATCATCATCTGTCACTTTTCTATTTCAATGAGTCAAGGTTTCTCAGTCAAACCCCGAGCTCACAGATCTATCTAGTTTCAATATCCAGCTCCATCTAGGAATTCCCTTTCTTTTCCATCACAAGTTGGAATTAGAGAACCGCTGCCATGCCCACCCAGCAATTAGTGGGTTCCGGGGGACCCAAACTCTAGACAGAGACTTCTTTCCAGGCCAAGTTTTGCATTTTTGCACAGGGGAGAAAAAAAAAACAATCAGTACTCTAGAGTTTGGATTAATATTTTGTATTATTTATTTTCCTCATTGCTTTGACAAAATATCTGACAAAGAGCAACTTTAGCAAGAGAGGGTTATTCTGAGTCACACGCAGTTTCAGGGTCTACTCTGTCACAGCTGGGAAGGCATGGTGGCAAAGTGTAAGGTACCTGGTCCTGTGGCATCCACAGTCAGGAAGGGGAGAGATGGATGCTGGTGCTCGGCTCACCGTCCCCTCCTCATTCAGTCCAGGACCAGCATGTAGAACAGGGTCATTCACATTCAGGATGGCTCTTCCCCCCTCAATTTACCCAATCTAGAAACTCCCCCAAGACAAGACAAGAAATTTATCTCCTAGGTAGATCTTGTCATGCTGACAGTCAAGAGTCACCAGGACACATTTTTTTAAAAATTTTTTTTTCCCTCAAGTGACCCTCATTGGTACAGTTCTGGGACCTCGCTGCTGGGAAGATTAAGGCAAGAAGAACCACAGGTTTAAGGACAGTCTACAGATAATGTGATCCTATTTCAAAATAACTAGTAATAGGCTGGCAAGTTGGCTCAATGGGAAAAAGTAGTTACCAAGCAAACCAGACAGATGACCTAAGTTTGACCCCTGGAACCCACAGTCAAAGAATAGAGACAACTCCCAAAGTTAACTTTTTTTTTTTTTTTTTTTTTTTTTTTAATTTTATTTTCTATATTCTATGTTTACATTCCAAAGGCTTTCCCCTTTCCCAGTTCCCACCCACCATAGTTCCCATAGTTCCTCTCCCCCCCATCTGTTCCCCAATAATTCCCCCTCCCCCCTCGGTTTCTTTACTAAACTGGAAGCAATCTTTACAGGCCCAGGGTCCTCCCCTTTCTTCTTCTTGGGAATCATTTGACTTGCTATTTGTGTCTTGAGTATTTAGGGCTTCTGGGCTCATTAATATCCACTTATCAGTGATTGCATTTCAGGTGCATTCTTTTGTGATTGGGTTAATTCACTCAGGATGATATTTTCCAGGTCTAACCATTTACCTACAAATTGCATGAATTCATTATTTTTAATTGCTGTGTAGTATTCCATTGTATAAATATACCACATTTTCTGTATCCATTCCTCCTTTGAGGGATATTTGGGCTGCTTCCAATTTTTGGCTATTATAAACAAGGCTGCTATAAACATAGTGGAGCATGTGTCCTTATTGCATGCAGGGGAATCCTCTGGGTATATGCCCAGGAGTGGTATGCCAGGGTCCTCTGGAAGTAACATGCCCAATTTTCTGAGGAACCGCCAAACTGATTTCCAGAGCGGTTTTACCATTTTGCAATCCCACCAACAGTGGAGGAGTGTTCCTCTTTCTCCACATCCTCGCCAGCACTTGTTGTCTCTTGAGTTTTTAATCTTAGCCATTCTGACTGGTGTGAGGTGGAATCTCAGGGTTGTTTTGATTTGCATTTCCCTGATGACTAATGATGTTGAACATCTTTTAAGGTGTTTCTCGGCCATCCGAATTTCTTCTGGTGAGAATTCTTTGTTTAGCTCTGTGCCCCATTTTTTGATAGGGTTATTTGGTTCTTTGCGGTCTAACTTCTTGAGTTCTTTGTATATATTGGATATTAGCCCTCTGTCGGATGTGGGGTTGGTGAAGATCTTTTCCCACTTTGTTGGTTGCCGTTTTGTCCTTCTGACAGTGTCCTTTGCTTTGCAGAAACTTTGTAATTTTATGAGGTCCCATTTGTCGATTCTTGATCTTAGAGCATAAGCTATTGGTGTTCTGTTCAGGAACTTTTCCCCTGTGCCCAAGTCCTCCAGGGTCTTCCCAAGTTTCTTTTCTAATAGTTTCAGTGTGTCTGGTTTTATGTGGAGGTCCTTGATCCACTTGGAGTTGATCTTAGTACAAGGAGATAAGAGTGGGTCAATTCGCATTCTTCTGCATGTTGACCTCCAGTTGAACCAGCACCATTTGTTGAAAAGGCTATCTTTTTTCCACCGGATGGTTGTGGCTCCTTTATCAAAGATCAAGTGACCATAAGTCTGTGGGTTAATTTCTGGGTCTTCAATCCTATTCCATTGATCTACCTGCCTGTTGCTGTACCAATACCATGCAGTTTTTAACACAATTGCTCTAAGCTAAACAGTCCCATAACCCTTAAAGAAATAGAAGGGGTTATAGAAAGCCTCCCAACCAAAAAAAGTACGGGACCAGATGGTTTTAGTGCAGAATTCTACCAGACCTTCAAAGAAGACTTAACACCAATACTCTTCAAACTATTCCACAAAATAGAGACAGAAGGGACACTGCCCAACTCATTCTTCGAAACCACAATTACGCTGATACCTAAACCACAAAAAGATCCAACAAAAAAAGAGAACTACAGGCCAATTTCTCTTATGAATATAGATGCAAAAATACTAAATAAAATCCTTGCCAACCGAATCCAAGAGCATATCAAAACGATCATTCACCATGATCAAGTAGGCTTCATTCCAGGAATGCAGGGATGGTTCAATATACGGAAATCCATCAATGTAATCCACTACATAAACAAACTAAAAGAAAAAAACCACATGGTCATCTCATTAGATGCTGAAAAAGCATTTGACAAAATTCAGCATCCTTTCATGCTAAAAGTCTTGGAAAGAGCAGGAATTCAAGGCCCATACCTAAACATAGTAAAAGCAATCTACAGCAAACCAGTAGCCAACATCAAAATAAATGGAGAGAAACTTGAAGCAATTCCACTAAAATCAGGGACTAGACAAGGCTGTCCTCTCTCTCCATATCTTTTCAATATAGTACTTGAAGTTCTAGCGAGAGCAATCAGACAACATAAGGAAGTCAAAGGGATACAAATTGGAAAGGAAGAAGTCAAAGTATCATTATTTGCAGATGATATGATAGTCTACTTAAGCGATCCAAAAAACTCCACCAGAGAACTTCTACAGCTGATAAACAACTTCAGCAACGTGGCTGGTTATAAAATTAACTCAAGCAAATCAGTAGCCTTCTTGTACTCAAAGGACAAGCAGGCTGAGAAAGAAGTTAGGGAAATAACACCCTTCACAATAGCCACAAACAACATAAAGTACCTTGGCGTAACTCTAACCAAACAAGTGAAAGATCTGTATGACAGGAACTTCAAGTCCCTGAAGAAAGAAATCGAAGAAGACCTCAGGAGATGGAAAAATATTTCTTGCTCCTGGATTGGCAGGATCAATATAGTAAAAATGGCCATCTTGCCAAAAGCAATCTACAGATTCAATGCAATCCCCATCAAAATCCCAAATCAATTCTTCATAGATCTAGAAAGAGCAATTCTCAAATTCATCTGGAGCAACAAAAAACCCAGGATAGCTAAAACTATTCTCAACAATAAAAGGACTTCTGGGGGAATCAATATCCCTGACCTCAAGCAGTACTACAGAGCAATTGTGTCAAAGTTAACTTTTTAATATATTTTGTTACACTAATCTCCTCTCTCTCTCTTTCTCTCTCTCTCTCTCTCTCTCTCTCTCTCTCTCTCTCTCTTTCTCTCCATATACACTCAACACAATAAAATAAAAATTTAAAAATTAAGTGATAAAAAAACTCGAGAGCTGGGGTGCTCAGTGGTAGTTTGCTTGTTTGCCTCATGTCTTAGGGTTCCATTGCTGTGAACAGATACCACAGCCAAGGCAACTCTTATCAAGGACAGCATTTAACTGAGGCTGGCTTACAGTTTCCAAGGTTCAGTGCATTATCCTCATGGTGGGAAGTATGGCATCATGCAGGCAGACATGATGCTGGAGAAGGAACTGAGAGTTCTACATGTTGATCTGTTGGCAGCAAGGAGGAGACTGTGACAACACTGGGCATGGCTTGAGCATATATGAGACCTCAAAGCCCAACAAGGCCACACCTCCTAATGGTACTATTCCCTATGGACCAAGCATTCAAACATACGAGTCTGGGGGGTACGGTGCATACCTATTCAAACCACCACACCTAGCATGTGTTAAGAGCATCCTTGGGCTCAATTGTTTGTCTAGATAAGTGAATACATTGAAATAAGGGGAGAATAACATAATTTGTATATTGGTTAAAAAAATATACAAGGTCTCCTCAAAACCAACATAACTCCTTCACTGTCTCTTCATAAAAGCAGAAAGTGCGGAGTAAGAGACTCCAAGGCTTTGCTTCCTCTGTTGCCTTAGACTGGCAAAGGTTGCTCTCCTGTACTGCATAGTAAAGAATGTTTGCCCTGTGGTTCTGCCATGGAACTTTGAAAACACTAGGAAATTCACAAATAACTGAAACGCTGCTGTTCTTGAGGCGTCTTGGACTATATATGAGTTCAATGAATCTCAGAGGGTCTCTAGATAGCTCCTCAATGAGGGCTTACTGTAGTGTGGATACAAAGTGTTGAGGTATGTGTGGTGGTTTGAGTAAGAAAGACACTTGTAGGCTTATATATTTGAATGCTTAGTTATTGTGGAGTGGCATTGTTTTGGATTAGGAAGTATGGCCTTGTAGGTGAAAATGTGTCACTGGGGTAGGTTTTGAGGTCACAGAAACCCGAGCTGGACCCAGTGACTCTCTCTTCCTGTGGCCTGTGGATTCAGATGTAGAACTCTCAGCTACTCTGTCTGCCATCATGTCCTTCCAAGCTGATAATAGACTAAACCTCTGAACATCAAGATGGTTTTCTTGTTAGCATTAACAGTCAGATTGTTACAGTCTAGAATCACTGATGAAAAATACCAACTCAGTTGAGCCCTGGTCTTCATCCGGTTGGTCTTCATTGATGTGGGAGGCCCCAACTCAGTGTGGACAGCATCATTACTGCCCTTTGCTCTACACAACAGCTAGCTTAGTATGAGCCTGGGAATAAGCCAGCAACCATCTGCACTCCGTGGTTTCTGCTTCAAGTTCCTACTTCGGTACTTGCCCTGACTTCCCTCATTGATGAGCTATGATCAGTAAGTGTAAATCAAGAAAACCCTTCCCCCAACCCCTGTAATCTCACTTAGAGTATTGTACCAACAGAAAACAAACTAGAACGTATGGAAAGTGAACTGCCCCACAAGCTCATGGGTTTGAACACATTAGTCTACCATGTTGGATTTTGGAGGAACTGTGGTTCATTCCCTCTCTGGGGTGAGCAGACATTTGTTCCTGTCTCATGCATCTGCAGCCATTGTTAAATTCAGTGGGTCATAAAACAAAATCAAAGGCATGAAAGTGGGAAGAAGAACTGTTGGGGAAGTGATGGGAATATATATGGAAAAATATAATATATAGTACACATATTATATATACATATATGTAGAATTGTCAAAGAATACATTTAATTTCTAAGATTTATTTTTAAGATTTTATGTGTGTGTGTGTGTAGCTATGTGAACATGTGAGTGCAGAAATGTCCATGGAATCCAGAAATGGAAATCAGACCCCTGAAGCTGGAGTGAGGGGTAAGCTGTCTGGTTTGGGCTTTGAGGACTGAACATGGGTCTCCTATAAGAGCATCGAATGCTCGCAATCACTGATCCATCTCCCTGGCCCTAAGGAATAAATTTATTTAAGAAAAAGGTGTTATTGGTACCCAAGTGCTATGTTATTGAAAACAATTGCATTGCCCAAATCCAGCTTTGTGCTGGTAAGCCCAACTCATTCCGAACACAGCTCACAAATCAATAAACTAATTATCCAAAGCTCCGTGTCAGGATCCGAACGCTGCCCCAATTTAATACTACACAATGTTGTTCTATGCTACATCCTTACCCATGTGCTGTCAGCTCAGAGCACACTCACAGAGCTGCGTCTGGGGTGGTGATACTCAGGCTATAATCTCTTGATTCCTCTTGATGTGATATTTGGAGAACAAAGAGCAAAGAAGGAAGATACTGCAAAATATTATTTCATCCAGACTTTTCGTATGCATGAGCTTGTGTCTTTGTATGGATACGTGCCTGTCTTAGTTACCATTCTATCGCCAGGACAAAACGTCAGGACCCAGGCAACTTATACAAGAAAACATGTAATTTGAAGTTCAGAGTTACAGAGGGTTAGAGTCCATGGCAACCGTGGTAGGAAGCATTGTGGCAGGCAAACAGGCATGATGCTGGAGCAATAGGTGAGCGCTTATATCTGATCTACAGGCTCAACACGGGGATGGGGGGAGGGAGAGGGAGAGTGAACTGGGGATGACTTGTATGTTGGAAACTTCAAAGCCCCACCCCTCAATGACAAACCTCCTCCAACAAGGCCACATCACTTAATCTTGTGGTTCTCCATCTGTGAGTCATGACCTCTTTGAGGGGTCGAATGACCCTTTTACAGGGGTCGCCTAAGACCATCAGAAAACACATACTTACATTTAAGATTCATAACAGTAGCAAAATTACAGTTATGAAGTAGCAAGGAAAATAACTTTATGGTTGTGGGTCACCGCAGTACGAGGAACTGTATCAAAGGGGCACAGTATTCAGAAGATTGAGAACGACTGTAAATATTTCCCAAACAGTCCTACCACTTAGGGACAAAGCATTCAAATATATGAGCCTATTGGGCAGGGAGGGGGTGGGGGTGGGGATAAAGGTGGGGATTCATATTCAAACCACCACAGTGCCTGTGAATATAAGTGCCCATGGCAACCAGAGTCTGGTTACAGGCAGTTGGGAGCCACCCAACCTAAGTGGAGGAACCAAACTCAGAACCTCGGCAATCACTGAGCCTTCTCTCCAGTCCTGAAAAATATGTCTTGGTGAATCTCATCCTCTTTGTATTTCCCATAGGACTTCAGTTATGTTAAATCTTCTCTTGTCTGGAGAACAATGTCTTCAGGCAAACGTTGGCTCATAATGCTCATACCTTTCTCTACTTGGATTGTTTGTGTGTGTGTGTGTGTGTGTGTGTGTGTGTGTTGGTAGGCTCACATGTGTGTGGGGGTCAAAGGTCAACCACGCTGCAGGGGCAGGAAGTGGTGTGATGTGTGGCTGGCATGAAAAGTCTGGGCTCTTCCTCCTGCTTCCCCCTCCCCCTCTCATTCTGCGATTGCCCCTCTCTCCTCTGTATATCTTCCATACCACACTTTGTTTCCACGAGCAAGCCCTTCCCTCCCCGATTGAAGCAGGAGCCTTACTTCTATGCAGTCTTCTCTGTGGCAGGGATGTTTTAGTAATTATTTTACACCTGGTTTAACCCCATGGGAGTCGTTACTGTAGGGAGGTAACAATAAAACAGGCTCATTGGAATTTCCTGAAGGTAAGGCTCTCCTCTAAACAGTCTCATTGTGCTCAACATAATAGCAGAGGCTGTTCCTTTCCATAACGACTTTGATTGGCAGGGAAACCCAGACAGCAAGTTGGAGCCAAGGGTTTCTTCTTTTGTCCTAGGGATTGGGCCATGTTCCAGGCACCGTTTCAGTGGGAGAGCCAAAGCTGATAAATAAATGCCCTTGGCAATCACCTTTTCCCAATTTCCGGTCCATTCCTTGGCATTCCATAAATATTTCCACTCTCGTTACTGTTTGGCCTTGCAGCCAGAGGCTTGAGACTTTACTCTCCAGGAACTCACTATCTAGCAACAGCTGACAGTATGGAATGCAGTGAACAGTTTGAGATGCTTAATTCTGACTGTTAACTTGATTGGATTAAAAAGCATCTAGGGAGGGTTTGATGAGATAGCTCAGCGGATTAAGACACCTGCTGCCAAGTGCGAAGATCTGAGTTCGATCCCTGATCCCTGGGAAATACGTGATAGAAAGAGAGCCAATTCCTGCAAGCTGTTCTATGATATGGATGTGTGTTCCATGGTATGCAATGGCTCGGTCTGTAAAGTGCCTACCTCACAAGCGTGAGGACCTGAGTTTGATCTTAGGAACCCACAAAAAATGCAGGGTGTGATGGCATGTGCTCATATGTCTTGTGCTGAGTGATGAGAGGTAGGTGTTCCCGCTGGAGCTCTCAGGCCAATCAACCTAGTGTGAGTGACAGGTGAGAGACCCTGTCTCAATAAACAAAATGAATGGTGTGAATAGGTTTGGCCTTTATAGATTTATGTGTTTGAGCACTTGGCCATGGGAGTCGCACTATTAGAAAGTACAAGGCATTATCAGAGGAGGTGTGACTTTGTTGGGGGAAGTGTGTCACTGTGGAGGCGGGCTTTGAGGTCTCCTAAGCTCAGGCTTCACCCAGTATGGGACAGTCTCTTTCTGACTGTCTTTGGATTAAGATGTAGAGCTCTCAGTTCCTTATCTAGCATCAAGTACGCCTGCATGCTGCCATGCTTCCCACCATGATGATGGGACTGAATCTCTGAAACTGTAAAGCCAGCCCCAAGTAATTGTTTGCCTTTAGTAGAGTTGCTTTGGTCACGGTGCCTCTTCACAGCAGTGAAACCCTAAGACAAATGGCTCTCGAGGAGCGATTCCACACGTGTCCTCCCCCTATATGCAAAATATGTACCTAAGGCACTGGTGAAGTACCTCTTTGAGTGTGTCTATGAGGTTGTTTCCACTGAGTATTAACTGAGAAGGGAAACCCTATCTTAAATGTGGCTGACAATAACCCCTGGACTAGGGTCCCAGACTGAATTAACCTAGGTAGTTCTGTCAGACTGACAATATTAACTGTTACAGATGAGTGAATATTTGGGACAATTGTTGTAATTTACCAAGGAAAGTTTTCTCAAAAAAGACACTATTAGTGTTTTTGGTTGGACTGTTCATTTTGGGGAGAGTGGGTAATGTTTTGTCTACTGCAGTGTCTAGCAGAATCCTCTGCCTCTAGATGATACTAAAAAGACAGTAAAAAAGAAAGTCTTCAAAGTATCTGTATTATCACAGTGGGAAGGGATGAAATTGCCCCCATTTAAAATCATTGTATTGGAACTGGAGAGATGGCTCAGCTGTTAAGAGCACTGAATGCTCTTCCAGAGTTCTTCCAGAGGTCCTGAGTTCAATTCCTAGCAACCATGTGGTGGCTCACAACCATCTGTAATGAGGTCTGATACCCTCTTTTGGTGTGTCTGAAGATGGCTACAGTGTATTCATATACATAAAATAAATAAACAAATCTTTTTAAAAATCATTATATTGGGGTATACTTAGAAAACTTAAAATATTTCAGAATGCTTATTGAGTGCCATGCAAAATGAGGAGACAAAAGGGGGTGGGGTATTAGTCATTTCATTACTGTAGGACCTAAGTGTCTTAGTAGGCCAGACCCTGACACATCAGTCATTACCAAAGACAATCTCTTACAGACACGGCCACAGGCCAATCTGATCTAGGCATTCTTCAACTGAAGTTCTCTCTTCCCAGCTGATTTTGTGTTAAGGTGACAATAAAAATTAGCTAGAATTCTCCAAGCTTTTTCAACTTGACACACAAACACATGAGGGATAAACTATATATAACCCTTGTCTTTGTTGCCACCAAGATCTCAATATCATAACACAAAATGCCGTCCAAGTTTAAAAGACCCATGATCTTTAAAACTTTCAACATTTTAAAAGCCCAATGTCTCTCTTTTTTTTTTAAATCTAAAGCATTTCATCTGCCAGTTCTTGTAAAATCAAAACCAAGTTATACACTTTCTTATTTAAAAAGGAAAGAACCAGGGTGTAGAACAATCAGCTCAAAGCAAAACCAAAATATAGAAACTAAAGTAAAAGATCCTATAGCTCAATGGCCAACATTTGAGACTCATGATCTTCTGGGAGTCAAAGGATTTGGGTAGCTCTACTCATTGTACAAAGAAAGGGGAAGAACTGCTCCCAGTCAAAAGTACTGTACTCAGCATGCTTGGGAAACAAAATATTTCCTAAATATTTATCCTTGAGGGATAAATTCAACTAAGCATGCCTCGACAGAGGTGGTAAGGAACTATCTTTGCAAGATCCCATTGCTAAGTTCCGATTTGAAATGTCTCCACAGGTTCATGTGTTTGACTATTTGGACTCAATCTGGTGTCTGTCGAGGGAGATTGTGGAGGCCTGGCTGGTGTAAGTAGGACACTGTGAACACTGCTTCCAGTCTCTTCTGCTTCCTGATCTAACCATAGGTGTAGGCTTAGAGTTTTCAAAACCGACTTCTAATAAGGGTTCTTGAGTGATTTGACATCCCTTCTAGCCCACCACCCACCAGAGGCAGTTGAGGAGAATGCGTACCTGTTTAGAAATAGTTCTTTGGAACAAATTCAATCTGCGTTGTCAGAATATCAGCAGTTCGGTCAATCCAGAAGAAACTGCAAGGCTCTGCCAATTGCCTAAATCCTCAGAAGTGACAAGAAGCTGCCACTAGAAGTATTTCTGGTGCATTTGTCTCTATTTAGTCATGACAATGACGGACAAAGAATGGTAAGGCATACCAATATGATCCAGCATTGTCCACTGTCCTTCAGGCTACTGCCTCAGCAAACTGTCACACGCCCTTCTCCCAGGCTGCCTCCTGAAAAACACCACATGTCTGTCCTTAGCAAACATCCTCCCTCAGGTGTGCTTCAGCTAACACATCCTCTCATACGACAGTTTCCGGAAGAAAAGATCACGTGACACACCTGACTCTCCAAAGAAACCAGAAATTTCCACTTCCCATAGGTAAGAAGTCTTGATGCAAGTTCCCATCACTAGCGGTGAAGATGCACCTACAATGCCTTCCTCATTGTCAAGGCATGAGCCAAAAGAAGTCCTTAAGTTGCTTTTCTCTGGTGTGTGTGTGTGTGTGTGTGTGTGTGTGTGTGTGAATATACACACATTTAAATGCAGGTGAGTGTGTACAAATATGTAGAGACCAGAGATTGATGTAGGGTGGTCTTCCAGAGATTGATGTAGGGTGTCTTCCACCATCACTATTCGCTTTTTTTTTGTTTTGTTTTGTTTTGTTTTTTTGAGACAGGGTTTCTCTGTGTAGCCCTGGCTGTCCTGGAACTCACTTTGTAGACCAGGCTGGCCTCGAACTCAGAAATCCACCTGCCTCTGCCTCCCAAGTGCTGGGATTACAGGCATGCGCCACCACCGCCCGGCTACTATTCGCTTTATTTTTTGAGACAAGTTCTCTCATTGGTCCTGGCTACACTGGGTAGCTAGCAAGCTCCAGGATGCTGCCTGTGTATGTCTCTCCAGCACAGGCATTATTACTATTACTAGGAGCATAGATGTGCTCCTGTGCCTGGCTTTTTATTAAGGGAGTGGGGGGAACCCAAACTCAGGGGTCCTCATGCTTTGCACAACAAACACTTAACCAGGTGAGCATGTCCCCATCTCCTTCCATCGATTCTTAGGTCACAGCAATGAGAAAAATAGAAAACACAAGGACTTCAGTTCTGTCCTTTAGGTGATGGTGGACCTGTCTGTGCAGGGAGTACATGCTCGTCAGATCTGTGGGGACAGATTTGGGTTGGGGAGAGCTGTCTGGTAGGCGGTGCATTCGCCCATAGCGGCTGACACCCTTGCTCCCAGAGTTGGTCAATGGCTGCCCTTAGGACAGGTGTTTCGGGGGTCAAGATGCCTGTCAGCGGGCCTCTTGGCTAGAGGAAGCACAAGGCTCCCACCTCTGCTCTCTCAGTTCAGCTGCTTGAAGATTAATGATAGTCGTTTTCCCGAACTGTTCCGCTCCCGAGCCCTGTAATACACTGTTCCAATAATCCCTTTGATTTCTCTCATCAGGGAGCGATGCCGCAGAGAAACATAAATACTTTTTTTTGCCTTTCAGAAATCGCACACCCTTCCACATTATACACTGCAATTTAGAAATTACATTCACATGTGGAATAATACAGTCGGGTTTGCTTACGACAGAGACTGGCATCAGTCCTTCAATTGTTGAAGATTCCTGGGTATTTTGATTATGGTGTAAATTAGCTAGGTTTTTTTTTCCTCCTCCAAAGCTCATTATTGCTTCTTTATGTCTCTTATTTATGGCTAACCCATTAGAGGTGCATATAAGCTCAAGGCTATAGAAAAGTCTTCTGGCCGACTTGGCACTGAAGGACTTAATACACACCAGTTTGAAATTAGTTTGTTCTAGTTGATCTCAAGATTATGGTTTCTGGTAAAAATACATGGAGGGTGGGTCTTCATTTCCTGTGTGTGTGTGTGTGTGTGTGTGTGTGTGATTGCAAGTGTCACATTGTGCATGTCGCACTGTGCATGTTGTGATTTTATAGCAAGCGCTCTGCCAACTGAGTCATCTCGACACCCTCTTTTCAAATATCCTTTTAGAAAGATGTAATTTAAATTGTGTGTATGTGTTTATGCTCAGGGTACCCGCAGAGGCTAGAAGACAGCGGCAAATCTTCTGGAGCTGGAGTTGCAGATGGTTGTGGGTTACCCCACATCGGAACCGGGACCTGAACATTGGTTCTCTGAAAGTGCAATGTGTGTGCTTAATGGTGAGCCACCAGCTGAACTGTCGTAAAGCATACAACCCAGCAACATGTTGTATATTCATCATATTGTGCAGCTGTCATCACTGTCTAGTGTCACCCACCCCAAAGAGAAACCCCTGCTCATTAAACAGTCAGCTGCCCTTCCCCCCTTCTACCTGGTCCCTGTCAATCATTGGTCTACTTCCTGTCTCTATGGACTTGAACACAGGACATTTCATGCAAATAGAATTATAAGATAAATATACGGTCTTATGTGTCATATGTCTTTTACTAATACAGTGTTTAGAAAATGTATGCATGCCGGGCGGTGGTGGCGCACGCCTGTAATCCCAGCACTTGGGAGGCAGAGGCAGGTGGATTTCTGAGTTCGAGGCCAGCCTGGTCTACAGTGTGAGTTCCAGGACAGCTGGAGCTACACAGAGAAACCCTGTCTCGAAAAACCAAAAAAAAAAAAAAAAAAAAAAAAAAAAAAAAAAAAAGAAAAAAGAAAAAAAAAAAGAAAAGAAAAGAAAAGAAAAAGAAAATGTACGTATATTACATATTAGTTGTATTTTACACATAAAGCAACTGAGGCTCACAGCCTGTCTATTTTCACTTGAACCATGGCAGCAGTGGGGTTTGGGCTATTTCTCATCATTTTGTTTGAAGTTTTGAGATCGGGTCTCCCTATGTAGTTTAGGCTGGCCTCCTAAATGCCATCACCCTGCCTCTGTCTCTTGAATGCTTGTATTGAAGACACATGGGATGCCACATTCAGCCCCCTTTTCTCGACTTTATGCCTGTATTAGGCAGGGTTCTTGAGAGCAGCAGTTCTTGAGAGACCTCTTTGGGAGAGTTGAACAAACCCTTTCTCAGGGTCACTTAAGTCCATTGGAAAACACATATATTTACACTGAGATTCATAACAGTAGCAAAATTACAGTTATGAAGTAGCAATGAAAGTGATTTTAAGCCTGGCAGTGGTGTCACATGCCTTTAATTCCAGCTCTTGGGAGGCAGAGGCAGGCAGATTTCTGAGTTCAAGGCCATCCTTGTCTACAGAGTAAGTTCCAGCACAGCCAAGGCTATACAGAGAAACCCTGTCTTGAAAAAACAAAAACAAAAACAAGAAAAAACGAAAATGAATTTATGGTTGTGGGGGAGGTCACCATAACATGAGGTGTTAAATAAGTGTTAAAGGGTTGTAGCACTGGGAAGGCCGAGAGCCATTGCTCTAGAGACACAGAGCCAGGAGAATGTGCACAGACTACAAAGAGAATCCATTAGATTGGCTTACAGTAAGGTCATGGTAGTCCAGCAATGTTGTCTGCACATTAGAGACTCTGGGAACTTGATAGCTGCTCATCTCACAGAAGGGGACGCCTGGTAGTCCCCGACGAGTGAGGGAGGATTGGAGGCTCCCCAGAGAATGACTGGTATTCAGTGTCCATTGTCACACTAGAAGGCCAAAGGAGAAGTCTGGTGTCCATCTCGGATGGCAGCAGTAGTGACAGACATGTCTTACCAGGAAGAGGTGAAGGCAGGCAGGGGAAAACTAGTATCCCTCAGATCTCCCTTCCACTTTGGCGGTGGGTCTTTCCTCCTCTGTCAGTCTTCCATGGAAATGCCCTTGAAGACGACAGGAGGGCTGTACCTTCTAGGTGAAGCTAAATTCTGCCAAGTTGACATTCAAAGCCTGCCGCCACAAAGCTCTTCTGACTGCTCATGTGTAAAACTGTGCTTCGGGGGAGGGGGGAAGTACCTAATCACGATGCTAATTAGGTAGCCATGTTACCATGCCTTTTATGTTCCCAGTTCAATTCAGTTGTGTACACTATGGGGAAGTCTAAGCCATCAGTCTTAAGTCTGACTGGCCTTCTAAAAATAGGCCATGTGTCTGGATCAACAGCTGTGAGATACACACTGAACAATGACAGTAGTTTGGTTGCATTTACCCCTCACACCCCCAAATTTTGCCCTGTCTTCTATTTTGCTTTTACTTACTTACTTACTTACTTACTCAGACAAGGTCTCACATAACCCTGGAACTCACTATGCACCCAAGGGTGACCTTGAACTCTTGGTCTGTCAGCCTCCACCTCCAAAGGGATTGCAGAGATCCACCACCAAGTTTCACTCGGTTATTTTTGCCATTCAATGGCAAAATAATCTTGCAATGTAGCGCAGACTGGCCTTCAACTGCGGATTCGCATCCTTCATCCTTTTGACTGTTGAGATTTCAGATGTGCCCCGCCATGCCCCATTCTTCCTCAGCTCAAAAGGTAATTCACTTAGAGTCTGAACCTGGGCCCACCCAGAATCCTGTGCGTTTAAGAAGCCTTTTGAGGAGGGAGGTGCATCACTTACTTGTTTCATTGCTGCAGCAAAATGGCCTGTCTGAGGAAACTTAAAGGAGAGGTTTACTGTGGTTTGCACTCGAACGGAAGCCATCATGACATGGAAGGCGGGACAGCAGGAGCATGAAGTGGCTGATCCGTGTTGGATCCACCTGGAACTTCATGAAAACCCCCTTAGTAAACATATGAATGAATGAATGAATGAATGAATGAAGAGTGGAATGACTACAAAACAATAAAGCAATGCTCTCATACCCCAGGTCTTAACCTGTTTTAGAAGAGATAAGAGATAAGATTAAGAGAGGGTCTCTCATAGCACATGATCATTCATATCATATCATATCGTATCATACACATAACATCATACACATAGCATATCATACACATATCATAGCACATGATACATTCCTGTATCACGTGATCAGCTCACTATGTAGCTGGTGATGACCTTGAAATCCCAATCCTCCTGCCTCTATCTCCAGAGTGCTTGAATGTCAGGCTTGAAGCACCACATCTACTTTGCTTGGCCCTGGCTGCTGGATAAGCACTCTACCAGCTGCCACATCCCCAGCCCTGATGGATAGTTGGACTCTTGGTTTGTTTGTTTTTCCAACAGAGTTTCCCTTAGCTCCAGCCGGAGGATGGCCTTGAGCTTCGATCCTCTGTTACTATCCCACCTCTGGTGTACTAGAATTGCAGATGCGTATTAGCCGCTGCCTCCTGCTTTGTGGCTTTCCTCTTAAGCACAAATAAAACATACACATAAGCCGATTTTTCACTTTCTTCTCTGGTAAACACCAGCATTGTTAGTGATGGCCCTGATGGCTGGCTGGGCTGGTTCCCCCCCCCCCACACACACAATGACCTTACCTGGAGAAAATACTGTGAGCGATCAAAGAAATTCCGACTCCTTAATGACATGAACCTGGACAGCTGGAAACCTCCGTGTGGCAGGTGCTTTGGTTGCTTATCCTTCCCTTAACCAGTGCTGAGCACCACCGTGTGGGTCTTGGATCATCTCCTGGCCTCAGACTCAGAGATCCACCTGCCCCTGCCTCCCAAGTGGGATTAAAGGCGTGTGCCATTGCCACCTAGCTTCCAGGTCCTCTTAAAAAAAAAAGATGTATTTTTATTTTTATTTATGAGTGTCTCTCTGTGTGAGTCTATGTGTGCAGGAACTAACTGAGGCCAGCAGAGGGCACTGGACCCTCAGTCGCTGAGGTTACAGGTAGCTGTGAGTCACCTGATGGGGGTGCTGGCAACTGAACTCAGCTCCTCTGCTAGAGCAGCAAGAGATCTTAACTGTTGGGAGAGATCTCTCCAGCTCCTGGGGATCCATGAGAATTCTGATGCCTACAGAAGGGGGCAGCTACCTCTGTGACTGGTGCCAAGAAAGAAGGGGAAGTCTCACGGCATCGAGTTCAATAAATCTTTATTTCATTACTTACGTAGGTTTTTTGAGAGATAGTTATGCAGGAGGTCTATTTATCCTGGAGAAGCAGCACGGATTGCTGAGTGCCCTCCTAGTATGTTAAAAATTAACCGTGATGATGAGTGTGCCAAAGACAGTGGTGATTGGATCAACATGATGGCCAGGATCCAGTCCCTTAACTTCTCTGCAGGAAGTGCCTTCCTTTGTTAAATCAGGATAATGAGACTCCCCTGCTGTTGTGTGGTGAGCCCAATTAGCTACTGTCTTGGAAGGGTTCAGACCCATAAACACATTGTAATCTACTCAGATGTGAAAAGCCGGTTGATGAGGACTTTTGTGAGCTTAAGTGAATAAAACCAACAAGAAAGCAAACACACAAGCTCACCTGGGAACCAGGCCTGCTAACCTCATCCTCGTTCTCTCTGTCTTAGCTTTTCTCATCCATAAAGCAAGCTAGGAATGGTTCTGCATCCCCAACAAATGAAACCCTACACAGTGAGGATGAACTGGCCTTCAGCAAGGAAATCTTGACTATCTGGGGTAATGGCTAAGTCTAGTCATCCCAGCAGCTGGGGGGCTGAGACAGGAAAATCCTGAGTTCCAGGCTGACCTGGGCTATACAGCTATACAGTAATTATTTTGAAAATCTCTCTCTCTCTCTCTCTCTCTCTCTCTCTCTCTCTCTCTCTCTCTCTCTCTCTCTCTCTCTGATATCAATACCAAAATAGATATAAGGAAAGATCTGCTTTTGCAAATCATGTGAATTTAAAAAGCGAAAGCAAAACCAACTGTAATAAAATTTCCAATGTAGAATCCTGAGTTATTAACACACACACACACACACACACACACACACACACACACACTTTATTTTTTGGATACAGGGTTTCATTGTAGCCCCTTCAATAGCTAAGGGTGAGCTCACTGGAACTCCTGATCCTCTTGCCTTCTGATGCAGTGGTGAAAGTGCTTGCCTTGTTCTGTGGTGCTGGAGATGGAACCCAGGGCCTGGTGTGGTGTTAGGTAAGCACTGGGGTGTCCCCCAAGTTTCACTGGTACCCAGAATTGGACCTGCAGGATGCCCTTCTGAGGGTCACAGAAGGAATCAAGAAGGGTAAGGGACTCAAGGAACAATATTGTCCGAACAAGTTAACAGTAATTTTTTTCCTGCATCAAAACCATTTGGATGTCTCCTTTGTGTTGCTCTATGGCCCTCTGTGGTTTCTTACTCACCACAGGCCACAATTAAGGAATCTCAAGGAGAAAAGACTTACTTCAGCTCACAGCTCCAGAGGGATACCGTCCTTCCATCATGGTGGGGGAGACCTGGGAGGTGGGAGCCTGTCTTGTCACCTTGATTCTGCACCCAGGAAGCAGTCAGAGATCAGGAAGTGGAAGTTAGTCATTAAGCCTCAAGGTCTAAAGGCCCCTAGTGACCTACTTCCTGTAGAGAGAGGCTCAGCTTCCTGTAGGTCCCACTGTCTTCTACCCAGAAAGTCACTGTCAGTTTGGGAACTGAGCTCAGTGGGGTCATTTTACATTTCAATCAGGGTGCTTAACATCTCTTAGCCCATTTAAACTCAACACTCCGGGAAGCAACCAGTGAAAGGCTTTGATCTTCACTCTTGTGTGTGCTCAAGAAAAGTGAAACTCTCCAGCCATGAGAAAGTTTGCCTTGCCTTATCTTCTTGGCTTATGGTCATTTTTAGGATTACCAGCATGACGCTCCTCTTATGCAAAAGAAACCTCGCCAGCGATAGAAGAGTCGGCCTCGAACTGTATGAAAAGAAGGATCCCAGCTCGACACCCATGCCTTGGGCAAACACCAATCCCTAACACTATTATTGATACTGTTATGCTTCAAGACAGGAGCATGACGTCCTTGAGAGGCTCCGCCCAGCAGCTGACTCAGACCTATGATAGTCACCCTTGGCCAAACAGTGAATGGAGATTGGGGACTCTTAGGGAAGAACGTCAGGAAGGATTTCGGGCCACAAGGGGATAGGAACTCCACAGGAAGACCAACAGAGTCAATTAATCTGAACCCTTGGGGCAAAGGACACACATGGGCTGGACTTAGGCCTCCCTGTTCAGCTTAACCTTCCTGTGTGTGGTAAACAACTGGAGCACGGGCTATCCCAAAACCTGTTGCCTGTACGTGCGATATGTTCTTCTAGCTGGGCCGCCCTGTCTAGCCTCTCAGAGACTTGAAGTGCTGGGTGGGGGTGGGGTACCCAGGCCCTCCCACCTGCTCAGAGGAGAAGGGGATGGGGGATGGGGGATGGGGGATGGGGGAAGGATTGTGGGAGGGAGTGACTGGGTAAGAGGCAGTGAGAGGGAGGTAAAGTGAACATATAAAGAAATAAATGAACAAATTATTAATAAATTAATTAAAGAAAAGAGGGGGAGGGAGAGAAGGCTCAAACTGACTTGCCGTTTTCCTCGAATGGAGGAAAGTCATCCTCAGAAGGGCATCCTGCAGGTGCACTTCTGGGTATCAGTGAAACTTGGGGCGCTGGGTACATACATGGGTAGAGTGCATGCTCAACAGCGTCCATTGTCTAGATCTCCAGAATTTGTGGTGTCTCTGTCCTCGAGCTAAGCTTCAGAAGTGTGGGAAGACCTGGGGGCTTAAATGAGAGGCTTTGAGCTTTGGTTGCTATTTCTACATTGAGGAATAAAGACGTCTTCAAAGTTTTAGGGCAAAATCCCCGGCTCTGCTGTCCATTCTCACGCTGCTAATTAGAGGCAAGCAATATGTAGCAAAACTGTAGCAAAAGACGTATTCAATGTTGCCCACACTGGCGAGAGGAGGGGAGGTTCAGTGACTTCCCAAGTCCATCTTCAGAGTCTTTTTACAAAGTTGAGGTTTAAAGAGAGGTCAAGAGGTTTATAAAACTCACTAGCTGTGGGCAAGGTCTGGTCACCAGCCCTCTGGGGCTCTAGCAAGGTACGCTGGCAATTTGTTAGAACTGTGTAAAATCTCTTCCTGGGAGAAAAGCTCCCTTCCTGGGCTTTCGGCCTTTCCCTTTTTATCCAGTGTAGGATTCCTGGTGAATTTGAATTCTTGAGGGCCCAAGTATTTCTCTTTTAGAAGATCTAGACTCTGCCAAAGCAGTTACAAGCAGACCTTATCTGAAATGCTTGAAGAGAGAAGTGTGTAGGATTTGGGTATTCGGGGATGGGGTGTTGGAATGTTCGTATAGACTTTCCTGATTGAACATCCTTGATAACAGAAATCTAAGCTTCAAAATATTCTGAAACCTGTTATTCGAGAACCCCCCCCCAAAAAAAAAAGTTTTGGATTTTGGAGCATTTCAGAATTCTGATGTTCAGACTAGGGATGTTCAATGTGAATTATAGTGTAAGATCTCCTTTGTACCTCGACATTTATTATTTTCTTACTATTTAATTTATGTGTTTGTGTGTGTGTAATTGGAGGTGTGTTTATATGTGTGCTTTCAGACAGGGATGGGAACATGTTTGTGTATATGGGTGCATATCTATATGGAGGTCAGAGGTCATCCTTAGGTATCACTCCTTGCTGTCTATATTTTTTTTGGGGGGGTCTCACTGGGACTTGGGACTAATTGTGCCAGGCTAGTTAGTAGGAAAGTTTTGGGGGATCTTCCTGTCTCTGCTTCCCTAGTGCTGAGATTACAAATACAAGCCACCATGTTCAGCCTGTGTGTCTTGTGTGTGTGTGTGTGTGTGTGTGTGTGTGTTCCATGGTGTGCATGTGAGTTGGAAAACAAGCTCTTATGCTAATCTTTGTATTCAATTCAGTTTGAGGCAGGAGCTTTTATTATCCCCCTACAGGCAGACCAGGCTACCCATGCCAGCTTCCAGGGGTTCTCTGGACTCATCTCCAAGCTCTTCCGAGAATGCTAGGATCATAGACATGTGCCATTGTATCTGGCTTTATCTGGATCCTAGGGACCACACTCAGAGCCTCATGCTGTGCACAACACTTCAAGTTACAAAGAACATTGTAATAATCACAGGGCTGGTCCCACATAGACTGATCATGGGAACGGAGAATTGCTAAAGCCGAGGGCCTTGAGGACATGGTAGGAAAATTGGATGGCTGGAACCAGCGTCTAAGTCTTCCCCTCTCCCCTCCCCCTCCCCCTCCCCCATCTCAGCTGTGTTTCTGAACCTTTGACCTTTTCTCCTGTGAGAAGTGTCAGCACAGGGAGGTTCTGAGGTCTCATTCAGCCAGGCCAAGCTAAATGCCATTTATAAGATGTCGCTGTGGAAAAGATATGTTTTGCCGCAGGGCACAGAACTCAGATGTCCCCCCAACTGCAGCCACTGAAGCTAGTGTGCACTATCCCTGTGTATTCAGTGCTCCAGAGTTGGGGGACTGAAGATGATGTTGGGGGCAGGCAGAAGAAACTCCTTTCAACCTAGGCTTAGGGAAAAAGGTGACCACTCCCCTCCAAAACAGATTAAAATGCCAGGTTAGGCTGTGGGGTGGAGAGAGACTTTGAGGAAAGAGCAACCACACTTGAGCAGGACCCTGCGGTACCAGGGGATGAAAGGTTAGACAAGGACCAGAGCAGCAGGGGAGGATGCTGAGGTGAGACTGGGGAGAGCATGGAGATCAGTGACCTTGGGTTGGACGAAGAAGCTGTTTTAAGGAAACACTCGTGCTCCTCTGTTTGGCTGTCAGACTTTTGAGATGATGGAGCTAGAATTCCGCCCCCCCCCCAAGCATTATGCTAGGGGCAGGAAAGGGGGAGGGCTCTGGCCCCTACTAGAGGCAGAACTTGTCTCAGGAAGACAGTCACACAGTTTTGACAACTGGCTTGACTACTGAGACAGGCTGTCACTGAGAGAATGATGGGTTAGTGACAGACATGACCACACCTGGACAAAGACTGCTCAGCCATGCAAACCTCTTTTTCATTAAATGTGAAATATATATATATATATATATATATATATATATACACATATATATATATATATATATATATATATATATATGTAAAGTGTGTATGAGTGTTTGAGTGTTTGACTGCATGTATGTGTATATACCACATGCATGCCTGGTGCCCACAGAGGCCAAAAGAAGGCATTAGATGCTCTCAAACTTGAGTTGTAAGCCAACATGTGGAAGCTGGGAACTCAACCCGGATCTTCCGCCAGATTAACTCTAAACTGCTGAGTCAGCCTCTCCTTCTCTGCTCTGCAAACCTCTTGTTTATTTAAATCTGCAACCCAGGTCAGGACTTTGAAGAGGAGCCTCTGTGGTCGCTGGCACTCTGTATTTGTTCCTCTTATGAGCCTTTCTCTGCTTTTCACTAGTAATTTGTCTTTTGACGGTGAGCAGCTGAGCCTAGCTTGTCGGGACTGCTGGGGCTTAGGATCTGACCCGAAAAGCCCGGGTAATACTGATACACCTGCCATGGAGTGTGGACCAAGGGCCACGGCCTGGGATCATGTTCACACTTTGGATAGGTTGGTGCCTGTGGTGTCAAGGCCAGCTGGGGTGGGCACAGGGCACTAAGCCAGAGGCAGGGAGCTGAGCTGGCCAGCTGTTACGGAGTGGAGGTGAAAGATATGGGTCGGGATAAAATGGGCATTTATGGGGGGTCAGAAAGGAAGTCTGGGAGTCTAGCACCCTCCCGTGGGCCAGAATGCTACCATGCAACTTTTATATGCTTCCCTCCCCTCCCCTCCTCTTCCCTTCCCTCCCCTTCCTTCCCCTTCCTTTTCCTCCCCTCCCCTTCCCTCCTCTCCTCTTCCCTCCTCTCCTCTCCCCTCCTCTTCCTCTCCCCTCCTCTTCCTTCCCCCTCCTTCCCTCCCCTCCCCTCCCCTCCTCTTCCCTCTCCTCCCCTCCCCTTCCCTCCTCTCCCCTCCCCTCCCCATTCCCTCTCCTCTTCCCTTCTCTTCCTTTCTCTCCCCTCCTCTTCCCTCCCCTCCCCTTCCCTCCTCTCCTCTCCTCTTCCCTCCCCTCCTCTTCCCTCTCCTTCTCTCCCCTCCCCTTCCCTCCTCTCCTCTTCTCTCCCCTCCTCTCCCCTCCCCTCCTCCCCTCCCTTCCTCTACTCTCCCTTCCTCTTTCCTCCCTTCCCCTTCCTTCACCTCCCCTCCCCTCATCTCCCCTCCTCTTCCCTCTTCTTCCCTCCCCTCCCTTCCCATTTCCTCCCCTCCCCTCCTCTCCCCTCCTCTACTCTTCCCTCCTCTTCCCTCCTCTTCCTTCCCCTCCTTTCCCCTCCCCTCCCTTCCCCTCCCCTCCCTTCCCCTCCCCTGACCTCCTCTCCCCTCCTCTCCCTTCCCCTCCCCTCTCCTCCTCTCCCTTCCCTTTCTCTACTCTCCCCTCCTCTTCCCTCCTCTCCCCTCCCCTCCCCTTCCTTCCCATTCCCTTCTCTCCCTTCCCTTCCCTTTCCCTCCTCTCCCCTCCCCTCCCTTCCCCTCCCTCCTCTTCCCTCCCCTCTTCTTCCCTCCTTTTCCTTCCTTTTCCTTCCCCTCCCCTCCCCTCCTCATCCTTTTTTCTCCTCCTCTTTCTCTCCCTCCCCTCCCTCCTCTTTCTTTCCCTCTCCTCCTCCTCCTCCTCCTCCTCCTCCTCCTCCTCCTCCTCCTCCTCTTTCCCCCCTCCTCCTTTTGTAACTGACGCTAGCCTGGAATGTACTATATCTCTCAGGCTGACCTCAAACTCATAGCAATCCTCCGGTCTCAGCCTGTCTCGTTCTGGGATTGCAGGTGAGATGCTACCATGCTTGGGCTTTTCTTTCTTTTTAGATGAAGTCTTGCTGTAAGACAGAGAGGGCTGGACACAAAGGGGGCTATTCTCTTGTCTCAACCTCCGGGAGTGCTAGAGTTACCCTCTGGCTTTATAAAAGAGCTGCTAAGCTGCCCTTTGACGGGTGCCTTTGACCTTGAGGGAAAGCACTTGACATAAGCTGAGGCATCATGGTGGTGTGTGTAGGGTTACCTAGCTTTGATGTACCCTGGTGCATAGTTCTAGGCACATCGTGTAAACCAGGGACTTCCAGTTAGAAAGGCTGTAGGAAAAAGAGGTGTGGAGAGGGTCGGGAGATCCTGGAGGCCTCCACAGCTCACATGCAGACTCTCAGACATCCAGTGAGATCCCGTGCCAGACTAGGCCCCGTGGAGAGCAGAGGCTTAGAGGCAGATCAACGGTTTTAGGGATCAAAGTTCTGCCTCTGGGAAAGGAATTGCTGCAGAGGCGCAGTCTCGCTCACTGGAAAAGATCCAGCGTGGGCTCATGTCACTCTGGTAGGAGTCGGAGACATCGCTAAATATACCTGAGATGTGGAGAGAAGTAGCAGATACCCTTCCGCAGCCTCCGGAAACAGAGACTGCAGGCACGAACGATCTCCAGAGCGCTGACAGCAGTAATAGGAGAATAATTAGAAAGAGATGAATTTTAAATTAGCAAAGCATTTGTTTTTAATTTAATTGCATGGAATTAATATTTACTTACTTATTTGCTTACTTACAGAACTTAGAGTCAGAATCTCACTTTGTAGTCCAGGCTGGCCTTGAACTCGAACTCTTGCTCCTATGTCCATCCTCTCCATCAGTGAGATAACAGGAATATGTCACTATGTCTAGATCTAATTATTTGCTAGATCTATTTTCATTTTATTTTTTTAGGTTTTACTATGTTACTATATACTCAGGATCTTAGCATGTTAGGCAAATGCTCTACCACTGAGCCACGCCCCCAGTCCCTCACTGGGGGATTCTAGGCAGGGGCTCTACCACTGAGCCACGCCCCCAGCCCCTCCCTGGGGGATTCTAGGCAGGGGCTCTACCACTGAGCCACACCCCCCAGCCCCTCCCTGGGGGATTCTAGGCAGGGGCTCTACCACTGAGCCACGCCCCCAGCCCCTCCCTGGGGGATTCTAGGCAGGGGCTCTACCACTGAGCCACATCCCCAGCCCCTCCCTGGGGGATTCTAGGCAGGGGCTCTACCACTGAGCCATGGCCTCAGTCTTTCATTAGGAGATTCTAGGTGAGGGCTCTATTGCAGAGCTATATCTGGAGCTGCTAAATTCCTTTTCAATAATGAGATGTATGTCTTTCCTGGTAGGAGCTGGCTTTTGCACCCCAATCATTTTAATGATCATATTGGCTATACTCATTTTTTTTTTTTTAAATATCACCTTTCAAGCTGGCATTACCTTGCGATCAAGGAGTTTCTCTGACACTTTTTGGAAATGTCAGCCTTTGGCTTGTACTTAGGTTGTTTTTTTGCCCCCCAGAGAGTCCTGAGTCCAGTTTTCCTGAGGGCTCTTTTTTTTTTTTTTTCTCCTGGGACAGAGGAAACCTGTCTCTTTCAGCACTATGTCTCACCTTCACAGGATCACGTCTTTACACTTCCCTCCAACGTGTTTGCACAAGCTCAGTAGCATCTCCTTCTTACCGTCAGTGGTAGCCTGTGGCTCTGGTGTTCCCGCCATTTGCCCTTTCTGCCTCTGGACCACTCTGGTCCACCCAGCCGGAGGAGTGAGTCCCACAGCCATCCTGATCATCTGCCTGCTCTGCCTAAGGCTCCTCTATCTAGACCACCCATAGCTTGTCAAATCTTCTTGCTCTGTCCATGTTTTTCAGTCTTGGCCTTTACCACAGTACAGAGCAAACCTGATGCTTTCCTGGCTATAGCTTCTTTACTTATGTTCCAAGAGGCCATGCTCCTGCCTCTGCTGGTGACCAGCGTTGTTCTGGTCAGAGGTTCTAACAGAATCCTCACGAGTTGTTTCCAAGCTATGCCTCCTCCTCATTTGACTCCTCTCCCCAGGAGAATTTAAAAATGGTTTATCAGTAGCGCAGAGGGAGAGAACCCGGAAGCCACAGTTTTTGCCAAGATGAGTTTGGGCACATACCAGCTTGAATCCAAAAAGTTTTGTCTGTTTTGTTTTATTTGTTTATTTTTTTTTTTTGTTGGTTTGAACCCAGAGGCTGAAAAAATCCTTCTTCTGAAAGTCAGCTTAGAGTACCAAGCTAAGAGTGAACTCTGGGCAAAGTCACAGGTTTTAGCGTAGACTCAGGCACACAAATGAATGGGTTCAATGAATGTAGTTCATTGCTGGGTGCTGCCCTTGTGTTTTTTGTGTGTGTGTGTGTGTGTGTGTGTGAGAGAGAGAGAGAGAGAGAGAGAGAGAGAGAGAGAGAGAGAGAGGGAGAGAGAACATGGAGTGTGCAGGAGGATGGAGCAGGAAGATTGCAAATTAAAGGCCATCCTGGGCTACATAATGAGTTCTTGACCTGAAGAGATGGTTTAAGGAGACCCTCCCTGTCTTATAACAAAACAAAACAAAACAAAAACACCAACAAAAGCCTGAAACTAACCGCAAAACAAGAAGCAACAGAAAAACCTTTCAGAACCCCAACCACTAGTTGTAACTGTTTATAAACTGAGGTAAGGCCGACGAAACTCAAATCAGTGCTTTAAATAAGTGTGTGAATACAGATGCATGTGATTGGTGGTGTGTGGTGTGTATGTGTCTGTGTATGGTGTGTGTGGTGTGCGTGGTGTATGTGTGGAGTGTGTGGTATGTGGGTTTGTGTGTGTGTGTGTGTGTGTGTATGTGTCTGTGTGTGGTGTGTGTGGTGTGTGTGTGGTGTGTATGGTGTATGTGTGGTGTGTGGGCATGTGTATGTGTGGTGTGTGTGGTGTGTGTGGTGTGTGGGTATCTGTATGTGTGGTGTGTGTGTAGTGTGTGTAGTATGTGGTGTGTGTATCTAGTGTGTATGTGTGTGGTGTATGTGTGGTGTGTGTATTTGGTGTGTGTGTTTGTGTGTGCTATGTGTGGTGTGTGTGGTGTGTGGGTATCTGTATGTGTGGTGTGTGTGTAGTGTGTGTAGTATGTGGTGTGTATGTGTGTGGTGTATGTGTGGTGTGTGTATTTGGTGTGGTGTGTGTGGTGTGTGTGGTGTGTGTGGTGTGTACACGCTCAGGTACGGATATACTGGGGTTTGGGGGAGAGATCCAGAGGTTGGTATTACGCATCTTCCTCAGTAGCTCTGTCCCTCATATTTTGAGACAGGCTCTTTCACTGAATCCAGAACTTAACCAGTTAGAATAGGCTGGCCCTGAGATCCTTCTGTCTCTACCTCTCCAGTATACCCCCTCTAGGCACAGGGTGCCTACTTTTTTTTCTGATTATTAGAGGCTGGGAACCTGAACTTGTATCCTCGTACTTCTGTGGTAAGTATTTGATGACTGAACCGTCGCCCTGGCCCCTGCAGTCCTTAAGTCTCATAGTTTTCTCCCATTTCATGATAGAGAACACTTTAAGGAAGAGAGTCTTGTATAGGACCAAATTGAGTCTGGGAGCCCAGTGAACTATAGCCCCCTACCGAGGACCTCCCCGCTACTTGTGAGGGCACCCACCAGACCAGAGGGACGGACTCTCTATAGCTATTAGCAGATTGTCCTCCTCAGAGGAAAGGTGGCTATCCTCTCAGAGTAGAACAGATTCCCTCATGTGGAATTGGAATGACTTCTTCCTTCCTTCCTTCCTTCCTTCCTTCCTTCCTTCCTTCCTTCCTTCCTCCTTCCTCCCTCCCTCCCTCTCTCTCTCTCTCTCTCTCTCTCTCTCTCTCTCTCTCTCTCTCTCTCACACACACACACACACACACACACACACACCTCTTTCTCTTCTTTCCCTTCTGTGCTCTTCCTTTGACCCTCCCTCTACGAGGACAGGGGCACAGCAGCTAACTGTCCCTTTCCTCTGCCAGAAGGTGCTTTGGCTGCGAAGGCTGTGGTGACCTCACCTGAGTCGGTCCATGGAACAATGCTGAGGAGTCCTGGCACTTTATGCCGCTAATTGCAAACAGCTCTGAGATGCTGGCTCTCAGCCTTTTGGCTGCGGGGGTGGGGCATTGCTAGGAGACCCTGCTGAAGTAACAGGAAGCTAATTAGGCTGGGTTAGTGGCTGCTCTTTGAGAGGGTTCACGTTTTTTTTTTTTTTTTTTGAGATGCACTGTCTGTGCCTGCGCTCTAGTGAGAGGTCACAGCTTGGAACAGGGAGTCCTAGTCAGTTAGTTGAGGATGTCCCATGTGGATTTGGCTAGCTCTGTAGGATTTCCTTTGATGCTGGCACAGCCAAGCAGCTTCAACAAGGAGGACTTCATCTCTGTGAACAGAAGTTTGCTGCTTCATATATATATACACATATACATATATATATACATATACATATATATACACATATACATATATATGTATATATATGTATATATATATACATATATATATGTATAATCTTCTAGAAACAGGTCTTCCCAGCTGTTGGATATTACAATTGACACACTGTAGCTTGTGCTTCCTAGGACAGGGGTGTTGTGTGGTGTGTCTGGGAGTGTTAGGCAGCCAGGCAGCCTGAGCATTGTTTCCTGCATCTGATGTTAATAGATGGGAGTTACTTCTGGGTCCCAAACGACCAACTGTGAAATGGGACCCTTGTTATCATCTCATAGGGTATTTTGAAAAATGAAGGCGCGTGAATGAAAGGTCTCACGTCGTATGTGGCACATAGTGACGATTACGGTTCATCTCTGTTGTCAACCGGATGGTGTTTGGAATCATCCAGGACACACAGTCCTAGGCATGTCTTTGAGACGATTTCTAGGGAATTTAGTAGAGGAGTGGAGACCTACTCTGACTGTGGGCAGCGCCATCCCATGGACCGGGGTCCTGGGCAGAAAAAAAAAGGGGGGGAGGTGAGCTGAGCACCAGCACCCATCTCTCTGTTTCCCAAATGCAGCTGCATTGTGAGCAGCTGCCTCACGGTCACGGCGCCATGTCTTCCCTGCCGTGATGGACTGCACCTCCCAGGGCCCATGGACTGAGAGCAAAAACAAACCTGTCCTTTCATAAGTTGCTTTTGTCAGCTATTTTTTTTTCAGAGCAGTAGGAAAAGTCATAAACACGATAGTCAATATTCTGTTATTTAGTAGTCCGATTTTGTCAATCATTGTTTATACACCGCACGCACGCACGCACGCACGCACGCACGCACGCATGCGCGCACGCACACCCGTCATCCTTATCTCTATCTCTGTATACAATTCATCTCTGTATCCTCATATCTCAATAGCGTCGCTTTCTACAAGCATCTCTATCTTTATGTCAGCATCATCCATCCTTCTTTATATTCCTATCTGTTCCCATATCATCAATACCTATGGTTATATCATCCATCTACCATACCTATATCTATCTACGTATAAACATATGCCTGGATAACCCTTTTGAACTCCCATGTTGAAGCCCCCATCTGCTGATGAAAGCTGACTTCGGATAATTTTCAGGACTTCCCTTAGCAGCGTGTTTTGGTTACTAATCAGAACTTTACCGAGCCAAGCGCACGCCTCATTTGATTTAATCTGCACCAATAGCCTCGCACTGTTGATCCAAACATCTTTCCCTTGGAGGGCACCAAGACCACCAGAGGTTCTGATTTGCCCCGGGGGCCCTGCAGGATACATCTCCCAGCAGGATGCTTGCCCAGCTCCGGCTCTTGGCCCTGTCTGCACTGTCTTCTGCAGGGATGCACCTCTTCCTCCCGTGCTGTGCTGGGTTGTGGTATTCCTGTCTTGCTGAGTAGGCAGCCTTCCTCCCTTTCAACTTCCATCTGAACTGTTGACTCCTGCTCGCTTGCTGCGCTGCTCCCTTCAGTTCGGATCAGCTTGTTCCTTTCTCGGAGCCAACCTATTTGCACAAAAGCAGTAAGGAGCCCAAAGATTGCTGAATATTTCACATTCGCAGGCAAGGAGCCACCGTAACCGAGAACACTTGAAACATGACCCAGACAAGGGAGGGGGTGGGGAGGGAGAGGAACAGGAGACAAGGAGGCCTCGGCACGCTGCTGGCCAGGGGAGCCAGCATCCTCTGCGGTTTTCATAGGCACAAACTGGCCATGTGCTTTGCTCAGAGGGCAGTCCCGCACAATTGTCTGTCTCTGTCTTGAGTCATGACCTTTGGTCTTAGAGTTGGCAGAATGCCAGACAAAAGAATTTGGAGGGCAATGGCAGTCTAGGCAAGGACAGGGTACTAGTGATTCATTCATTCATTCATTCATTCATTCATTCATAGACATAGTTTCATATAACCCAGCTCAAGATCTCTATGTAGCCAAGGAAGACCTTGAATTCATGATCCTTCTGCCTCCACCTCCAGAGTGCTGGGATTACAGTCCCACCACACTAGGTTTACTCAGAACTAGGTGTGAAACCCAGACTTTATGCATGCTGTGCCTTCTACCAGCCGAGTTAACATCCCAGCCTGCTAAGGACAGTTCAGGACCACACTGGCTCTCTTTTGGCTTTCAGTTTCCCCCTTCCTGTGGGAGGTGGATGGTTTGGAAGTGTGTGAGGTGAAGAAGAGGGCAGAGGCCTGTTAAGTTTGAGCTGGAAGTTACTCAGGCCAAATTCAGCTGCATCAACTTTACCTCCTTCCCCTTAGAGGAGCTGTCGGGAATCCAACCGCGAGTCTGCCTGTGAACCTCTAATCCTTTCTCTCTCTCTGTCTTCCACAAAAATTTACCCACCCTAGATTAGCTGAGAGTCTAAGCCAGCGGTTCTCAACCTGTGGGTCGTGACCCCCCCACAGGGCTCACATATAAGATATTCCGCCTATCAGATATTTGCATTATGATTCAGTTGCAAAAGTAATAAAGTAGCAATAAAAATAACTTTACAGTTGGGGTAGGGGTGGTCCGCCGCAACATGAGGAATTGTATTAAAGGGCTGCAGTATCATGGAGGTTGACAACCTCTGCCACCATCGTGGGCTCCAAGCACCGTATCCCATCATCAAAAGACACACATTAATAAAGGGCTGAAGCCTTGCTCCTTCCCCACAACCCTGGAACCAGAGACAACCCGACTACAAGCACGTACTATGGGCTACTCATCAGCTACATGGAAGAGTCACTCCCCACTCTCTCTAAAACCTGTGAGAGGTGACCCCCACACGCACACACTTTGTCTCATGGACTGAACTCTTCTCAGAGCCTCCTACCATGTTGTTCTCTATCTATGACATTAATGACTCTTCTAATCCATCTCACTCAAAAGAACAATCTGCCTAAGTGACTTTCTTATATCCTCATTCTGACCTTATGGGCCTACACAGGCCAGAGCAGAAAGAGCAAATCTATTGCTTATGATATGAATGCTGGATCTCAGCTTGCTGAACCTTTCCATTCTGAGCCAGCCATGGTTATTTTTCTTGCTGTTGTAGCACACAGGGGGTAGGTATGAGGTCCATATTTCCTTCTTAATTGTGGACAGAGAGGCATAAATTTCCTGAATGGAAATGTAACGCCTGTGGATTGAACTGAATTGGTCTGTCAAGTTCCATTCAAGAATGTGTTCTTTAGTGGGGAGCAGGGGTGTAAGGCTCCTGGCTACAAAGGTGCACACACAGAGGAGTAGAGAGGACAGGCGTATTACACCGCTGGGCCTGGCGATCTTATAAACCAAACAACTTGTGTATTTGGGGCAAAAAAGAACAAGTTTAAAACAATGACAGCCAACGTTGGTGAGTGTTACGTTATCATTTCCCAGGGAGACATAAACAAATGCCTATTCATTCCAGATGAGTACTTACAACTGTCCAAAGTACAATGTCTCTCCTAAGTCCAACCAACACTGTGAGATCGATGAGTTTATTGGGATATTTTTACAGAGTACGAATGAGGGGTTACTTATAGGAATATGGATGACCCCCCATAGCAGCTGCACAACCACAAGTCCCGCTTCACAGGGGATGGCAACCTCATGGTGTCCTGACTTCAGTTAACCTTACAATTTCTACAGAGAGAGGCATTTCCCAAGATCATCCACAGCTGTGGGGAGAGGACTGAGACAGGATCGGTGGACTCTCGGGTGAGGGTCCCCTGATTAGCCTTCCCTTCATCTACTGTATGTGTGTGTGTGGGTGGTGGGGTGCTGCTGGCTCTATTACTATTACTGCGGGTCTGGATACCTCTGTATTGTTCTCTACATGCCATGGCTACTGGGTCAAGTCTGCAAAGGCATCCTGTTAATGATACAAAGGGGTAAAGAGAGGAGAGAAAAAGAAGGAAGAGCTAGCTTTGTGTAATTTGCTTAATTTTGTACATTTTATCTGGGAAACAAGGTACCTTTAATTGACTGACTTCATAAATTGTTTCCTCCCAGGCTCGTAACCAGGTCTGATGGTTAATTTTCATAGTCAGTTTGGTTGGATTGAGGGACACCTTGGAAATTAGTACGTTACACTCCTGGGAGGGTTCACTTTGCAGACACAGTGAATCTAGAAGTAGTCTGACCTCATCAACAGCAAGACGTTCAATGTAGCGTGATGACATCAACTGTTAGCCACCAGAGTTCCTATTCAAAAACTGTGAATTCAAGTTATAAAGGTTTGATAAAACAACAGAGAAAATCTGTTTTCACAGTGTTTCAAGTAAGTTTGTAGAGACTGTTGAGAAGTAGTGAGATTCAGGAAGTTAGAGCCTGGTTAGAGGAAGTAAGTTGGCGGGGTGTACCTTTAAAAAGTATCGTGTCCCTAACCACTTCCTGTTAATCTTGTTTGCTTCCTGGCTGCCAGAAAGTGAGAAACTCTACTTTCCCATGACCTTCTTCTGTGGAGTTTCTGCCTTACCAGGAAAGCAAGGACCTCAAAGCAATGGACCATGGGTGGAGCCCCCTGAAACTGTGAGCCAAAATAAGTGTTTCTTCCTTTTATTGTTTCTCCCAGGAATTTTTTTTACAGTGAAGGGAAAAGAAAAAAAGATCTTATCCTCAATATGGGAGGAAGGATGTTGTGTATTCAAAATGACCTTGAAAGTAAACTCAACACCAACAGGGAAACCTGAGAGATTAAGTTGCAGGAGTGGAGGGAGGAGATGAGCAGGGGTCACATGACTGCTAAGTGCTCTCAGCTCTTATGCATTTGGCAAATACTGAGGTCCTGGATGTAGCTTGGTCAGTCATGGGAATAGGAGTTTTTTCTATTATGGATTGTATAGAATTATCCTCCAAGCAGGATAGAGGACACTGAGTAGCTGTGTCTATGCAAAAGACTCTCAAAATCATGCCTGCTTACTATTAACATTGCCCATAGGAGGGGTAGGGAGGTTCTTTGTGCCTTCTGCTCATCTCAGAGACTCCCTCATGTGCCTCCCAGATAATTGTATGTAATTTTGCCCCAATCTCCAGTGTCATCAGGAAGCTAGAGTATATAGCACATAGGTTAAGGGGAGGTGGGTGGGCACTCCATCTATGCAGCTATGAGGAGGTTGGCATCCAAGCTGGTCTGATACTTTCTGGTAATGCAGCTGCTTTAGAGGGCATCCACATCCTTGTAAGCAACACCGCCTCTGTACTTTGTAAGTAAGCCCAATAAACTCATTCATTCCACCAAGTTAGACTTTGGTGAAATCATACTTTTGGCTTGTGTGGGTAACTGCTTTTGTTTGCTTTCTGGTGCTCTGAGAGACATCATACTCAAATGCATATTGGGGAGTGTGGTGGTTTGAATAAGCTTGGCCCATGGGACGTGGACTATTAGGAGGTATGGCCTTGTCGGAATAGGTGTGGCCTTGTTGGAGGAAGTGTGTCACTGAGTAGGCAGGCTGTGTGGTCTCCTAATGCTCAAGCTCCACCCAGTGGAAATTGAACCTCCTGTTGGTTGCCTGTGGAAGACAGTCTCCTCCTGACTGCCTTTAGCTCAAGATGTAGAGCTCTCAACTCCTTCAGCACCAGGTCTGCTTGCATGCTGCTGCGCTTGCCGCCATGATAACAAAGGACTAAACCTCTGAAATGGTAAGCCAGCCTAAGTGAATGTTTGTCTTTATAAAAGTGGCCTTGGTCATGGCGTCTCTTCACAGCAAAGGAAACTCTAACTAAGACAGGGAGAAAATGGTTTATTTGGCTTACTACCCTGCTCGCAATACATCAGTGAGGGACACCAAGGAAGGAACTCCGACAAAGCAGGAACCCAAAGGCAAAAACTGAAGAAAGGACCGTGGATGAGCATTGCTGGTTTGTTCTCATAGCTTGCTCAGCCTGCTTTATTATACAGCCCGGGACCAGGTGCCCAATGGTGGCACCACCCACAGAGGGCTGTGTCCTCTTGTGTCAATCATTAATCAAGAAAATGCCCCCTAGACATGTCCACAGGCCAATCTGATGGAGGCAAGTCCTCAGTGGCATTCTGTCTTCCCAGGTGACAAAACTAAGCAACATAGTAACCTACAAGGAGGGAGTAGACTTAGTTTATGTTTCTTCAGGGCAATAGTCCCTCTAATGAGGGGTGACTCTGTGATGCTCAGCTTAAAAAAAAAAACAAAACAGATTTTAAAAAATTCATTAGACTCCATAGATGCCCCAGTGTGGGGGAATTGAGGTGGGGAAGATGGTGGGGGTGGTTGGGTGGAGGAACACCCTCATAGAAGTAAGGGGAGGGAGGATGGGATAGGGGCTACTCAGAAGGGGAGGGAAACTGGGAAAGGGGATAACATTTGAAACCTAAATAAAGAATCTATCCAATAAAAATTTTAAAAATAAAATAAAATAAAAAGGTTTATTAAAATTCATTATTTTTTAATTTTTGAAATTAAATATAATTACATAATTCCCCCCCATTCTCTTTCCTTCCTCCAACCCCTTCCATATGCTCCCCCCTTGCTCTCTGTCAAATTCATGGCCTCTGGTCTCTTTTTCTCTAATTGTTATATATTCCTAAACATAGACAGACAACCTGCATTGTCTGTAAAATGTCTTTTATATATATTTTTTATTTTGGGCCAAGCACTTGGACTCTTCTGTGCATGGGTTGCTGGGAACCCACAGCGTACTTACCAATAAGATAACTTCGAAGCTTGATCTTTTATTTCCATATAGAATTGGTAGCACCTATTGTGGATCTCCGTGGTACCCATGATACATCAATGCTCAGGATGACTTCATACTGGCTCAACCTACCTCTCTGTCTCTGTGTGTGCCCTCACATGTGTGTCTGTTTTATGTTGTGATTTCCTGTGTATATGTGTACACGTTGGCTAGGTATCAATATGGAGTATCTTCTTAGTTGTTCTCCACCTTATTTTTGCGTCAGATCTTTTAATGAACCTGAAATCATCAATACAGCTAGACTGGCTGGACAGCAAGCCCCAGGGATAGACGCCCAGCTCTGGGACTCAAATGTGTGCCACCATGCTAGACTTCTACATGTGTGCTGGGGGTCCAAACTTAGGTTCTCATGCCTGTGTGAGAAGCACATACCAGCTGAGCTATCCCCCAATTCCACAGAATCCCCATCTTGAAGAAAATACGTGTATGGAATAGAGTCAGAGAAGGCAGGCTGTGATGGTGCCAAGAACAGAAGAACCAGAATCTTCTGTCTTTTATGGGGGTATGGGGGCTGCCTGAGATCTTTCAAATGTTTAAAGTTGCAGCCGTGCAAGCCTGCGTTCCCAGTGCTCTGGAGATGGTGCAGTCTGTAGCATTAAGGATCCAAGGTTATTGTTGATTACAAAGGGAGTCCGAGGTCAGCTTCGGTTTCATGAGATCTTGTCAAAAGAAAAATAGAAAGAATGAAAGAAGGGAGGAAGGAAAGGGGCTGGTAAGATATATTAGTAGCTATGGGCACCTGTTGCTAGGCTTGACACCTTGAGTTTGATATCTGGCTTTGATGGCTGACTTTCAAAAATTGTCTTCTGATCTCCATGCACATGCATGCACACACATACATATAGGCTGCAAATATAAAACTGTAAAAAAATAAAATAAAATAAATAAAAGGGTAACGGAAAACGTTAGATAAGGAACCAAGGCAAATCCTGGCCACGGAGATTGACATTTTGAGCAGATGGTCTCATCCTCCTCTTGCCTTGGGCTCCGTGCTGTTTGTAATCCATAATCCCCAGATGTCGGTCATCTTTGGCTACGACCTTGTGCAAAACAGTTGGAGCGAGCGGGTGCTGAGCACGTCCCACAAGGGTGTGGACCTGCTCTGCCAAGCAGAAAGCTCAGAGGGTATTACGGAATGTCAAGCCCAGCTTGGTCTTGATGGAGACAGGAAGATCCAGAGGAAGGCAGGAGAGTGCGGTAGGGGGAGGGAAGGGGAGGGCCCCAGAGATTAGAACCGCAGACAGTTGAGATTCTACTTTAGCTGCTTGCAAGTGGTTTGCCCTTGGGCGAATAGAAGGACTTCCCAGGCTCTGTTCCCTTTGGGTTAAAACAGATAATACCAAGTGTGCAGGGGGCAGCCGTAACGGTTCAGAGCGCAGGCGCGTGGCAGTGTGCTGGGCTGGCGGAGCTGCTCTTGCCCTCTGTCTGCCCCACCTCCTACTCCTACTCCTCTTTTTCCTGCTTCTTCCTTCCCTACTTCCACTCTTCTCCTGTTTTCCTTCCTTCCTTCTTTCCTTCCCCCACTTTTCTTCCACCCTTCCCCCTTCCTTCCTTCCACCCTTTCCCCTATCTTCCTTTTACCCTTTCCCCTACCTTTCCTCCTTCCTTCCTTTCCCCATTCTTCCTTCTACTCTTCCCCTTCCTCCTCCCTCCCTCCCTTCCTTCCTTTCTTCCTTCCTTCCTCCACTTTTATTCCACCCTTACCCCTACCTTCCTTCCACCCTTCCCCCTACCTTTCCTCCTTCCTTCCTTTTCCCATTCTTCCTTCTACTCTTCTCCTTCCTTCCTTCCTTCCTTCCTTCCTTCCTTCCTTCCTTCCTTATTTCTTTCCTTCCCACTTTCTTCTGTCCCCCCAACCTTCCTCCCTAGGACCCTCTTCCCTTTCTACCCTTACTCTTACCTTCTTTCTCTCTTCCCATTTCCTCTCTCCTCCTTTCTTCCCTCTCTCCCCCTCTCTATTTCCTTTCCCCTTCCCTTTGTCCTTTCCTCCCCTCCTTCCTTTCCCCTCTCCCTTTCTTCTTCTCTCTCCTTTCTCTTCCCTTGTCTTTCCTTTCTTCCCTTCTCTCTCCTGCCTTCTCCTTCTTCCCTTTCCCTTCCCTTCCTCCCCTTCTCTTGTCTTCCTTCATCCTTTTCTTCTTCCCACCCTTTCCCTTTTCCTCTTCTCTTTTCTGTGCCTCCTCACTTTCCCTTATTTTCCCCCTCCCCCTCCTTTCTCCCTCCTTCCCTTGCCCATTTCTCTGTTTTTTCTTATCTCCTCCCTGCTCCCCTGCCCCGCATCCAGCACACCCAGGGACAGTAGAAGAGGCTGGGCTTTCCCTCTCCAGCTGGAGGCCCTGTCTCTACCCTCTGCTGGAGCTGTGTGGACCTAGGAGAAATCTGCAGAAAGCAGGACAATAGGGTGGTTTTCCTTTTCATCTCGTACTTGTCTCTGCAAGAGAAAAGACGTAATTTTCATCCTTTTTTCTCCTGTATTAAAAAAAAAAAACAAAACTAAAACTTATGGCATCATCCAACTAAAAGAAGAGAGTGGTTTGATGCTCTGTGGGACTCTGGGATGTCTGATGTAGGATTTCAGGGTAGGAGAAGAGCATTGGTGGAAGTGCTGGGGACACTTGGCGCTGGGCAGGTGCTTGGCGCTGGCTGTTGAGTGAGTGAGTGTAGCTAGGCTTGGCAGTTCTTTCCGGATTTGTTTGGCCTCAGCAGGATCTCTGCATTTCAGTTAACAGGGGCTGTTACGCCCTCCCACTGGGAATAAACACACCTTACCTTGCTCTCTCATTCTCTCTTTCATTCTCTTATTCTCTCTCTCTCTCTCTCTCTCTCTCTCTCTCTCTCTCTTCCTGCTAGGCCCACTGGTACATATTTATAACTCTATCATTATTGGAGTAGAATCAGGACATTTCAAGTTCAAGGCCAACCTGGGCTATGTAGCAAGTGCTAGGCCAGCTACTGAATGTCTATCATATGCTTAGTCTGTACAGTCCAGCAAGCCCTCTGAAGGTTTGAGATGTGAGAAATCCTGGGAGGGAGAAGAGAGGACGTAAGGGAGTTCAAGGAGGACTTTTGCAAATTGATAAAAAGATTCAGTTTATCAAGGGACCTATCTGAGCATCTGCTAGGTGAAGAAGCCTTGAACTCCAGCTTCCAAAGAACTCTTGGCTGAGTAGGAGACAAGAAATCACAATATGCCGGGAGGAGGTGGCGGCGAAGGCACGCCTTTAATCCCAGCACTCTGGAAGTAGAGGCAGGCAGGTCTCTGACTTTGAGGCTAGCCTGGTCTACAGAGGGACAGCCAGGGCTGCACAGAGAAGCCCTCCCCTGAACAGCCTCTCCCCTGGGGCTGGGGAGAAGGGCAGTTCAGGGAGAGGGGCAGAGGACAGGTAGTGTGAGCTACTGAACAACTCAATCACTCAAGGGTCTAGAGAGGCCAGACAGTTTCCCTATAGTTGCTGGAAGTCTGGAGGAAGGGCTTGGGTGGAGAAGATTCTCAGAAATAGTTGGTGGCTGTTTACCCACTGATTATGAATGTCCTCTTACTGTGAGCTGAGAAATGACCTCAGGCATTGGGTGGCTTTTTCTTGTGGAGAGGTAAAGAAGGAAGTATGGCTGGGAGAGTAGAGCTTTTCCTGTATCAAGATCAATAGGTGGGTTGGGCCTGGCGGACCACACCTTTAATCCTAGCACACAGGAGGCAGAGGCAGACAGATGTGGGGTTCTAAGACTTTGAGGTTCGGACCTTTCCCAACTCTTCTAGCTTAATAAACTGCTACCATGATCGAATTCTTTGTTCTATGACACACACACTTGAAAATCTTAACAGGTGGTCCCTGGGATCAGAACCACACCCACAGCATGAGCAAACAACTACGCACCGTGTGGTGATTCCAGGTGCCTGAACTGCTGCAGGCTGCTCTCGGTGTGTGTGTGTGTGTGTGTGTGTGTGTGTGTGTGAGAGAGAGAGAGAGAGAGAGAGAGAGAGACAAGACAGACAGACAGACAGACAGAGACAGGGAGACAGAGACAGAGAAAGAGCGACAGAGATCAGTACATTGGTGGGAGTCACAGCATAAATGGCCTTCAATACTCCAAGAAGAGGAGCAGGAACTTCATGCAAACACGTGATCGTCCCCCAAAGTTATTTTTTCCTGAGACAGAGGTTCCCTGTGTATCCCAGGCTGGCTTGGAACACCCTATGTACCAGAGGAGAATGACCTTGAACTGATCTTCCGGCCTCTACCTTCCAAGGGCTAGCATAATAGGTATGCCTTGATTGTTCTCTTCTCGATTCCTCCCCTCCCCCACCTCTTCTTCCTCTTCTCTAAGGGAGAGTCTTGATACGTAGGTAGGCTTGTTGAAATATTTTAAGCAAAGGTCTGCATTCTGGGTAGCTGGCCCTGCCCCTCTGGTCAAGGTGGATTGGTACAACAGTGAGGCCCATCTGGACGCGTTTCCTAACAGTCCTTGAGGGAGCGTGCCATGTATAGTACCTTATGCTTTTAAACTCAGGGCGTTGGAGACTGACAGGAGGGTCACCAGAAGATTGCTAGTTCTCTTGGTTATAGGGTGAATTCTGGGTCAGCCTGGGCTGGCTATAATAGTGGGACCTGGACTGCAGAAAGCAGCCCCCTGCCCCGGCACACACACACACACACACACACACACACACACACACAAGCATACAAGTAAACCCATGCATAAACCCATGCACACACAAGCATACTCACAAGCACACACACACACACACACAAGCACACACGCATACAAGTACATACATACCCATGCATAAACCCATGCACACACATGTATACTCACAAGCACACACACACACACACACACACACACACACACACAACCCCTTGCCCTCCCCTTTGTTTCTCCAGGTTGTGACAGGAAGGTGGGTGGGGCTTAGGATCTGTTCACATGGTCTCACCCTAGGATTGAGGCTTGATTACAGGTGCAAGGCACAGGAGGATCTTAGGGTGACTCTCTGGGCGATGCCAGGCAGTGGAATCCAGAGGAACAGTGGGAGGCGGGGTGCAGGGTGACGTGTGGGTACAGAGGCGGCGCCAAGAGAACGTCACAAGCCCAGAAGGTGATCAAGGTAAAGACAGCTGAGCAGGAGTGTGGCATGGCCACGAGAACCCTCAGGAGCCAAAGTGACGAGACCTGTGTGGGCACAGGTTGGCTATGCGATAGATAGATGTGATCGATTGATTCATCCTCGTCTTGCAGCCAGCAGGAAGTGGTTGGGTGGTTTGATGGCGCGGGGGTGTGACAGGCTGCAAGGGTGTTAAGATTGGAGCAGTGTTATTATGAGACAGTTGACAGAGTGTGGGTTGGGCTGGAGGAAAAGATATCGGAGACAGAAGCATAGGTGGGAGGCTTCTGTGACATACAGTGGACTTTGGGGGAACTGGGAGTGTGTTGGACTGATACAGTGGATGGGGAGGGGGGGAGGGCAGGGGGAGACTATTTCCTGTCCTGAAGACATTAGCTCCTCACTGTTTTACCTTGGGAGTTTGATGAAGGGTTTCACTCCATCCAAGAATTCTGCTGCTGATTAAAACCAGAAGCCAGGCATGGTGGTGCGTGCCTGGAATCCCAGAATTTAGGAGACGGTGGCCACAGGATCAGGTGTGCAAGGTTACCCTTGGCTAGAGTTTGAGACATACTGAGACTCTGAGAGCAGTCTGGGCTACACGAGACTGATCTCAAAAACTAAAATGAATGAATGAATGAATGAATAAGTAAATAAATAAGTAAATGGTTTCAAAATAAAATTTGAATGAATAAACAGAAATAAAATAAAAATTTAAATTGCAGCATTAAGCTTACGGGCAGAAGAGAGAGATAAAACTTCAAAGAAGTCTTGAAAAGCCTGCAGAGACCCCCACCAATATAGGGAAGGAGTGTGGAAAGGCTGCTTGTGTAAGCAAGTGAAGACTTTTCCTGGGGAGACTTGAACAAACATCTGTTCACCTAGATAGGGCACCGGTGATGACAGACCGAAGAAAGGACTGTACCCAGATTCAGGCTGGCGAACCAAAGCGTTTATTGGCATTGCTTATAAGAGAGAGGACACACCCGGGGCCTGGGTGAGGGGTCACACACAGGAGCACCAGTGACCTTGAAGTCCCACGGCAGCATGGGTGCTCACCTTCAGAAAGCTGCATGGGTGAAGGGGTGCCTTCAGCTTGCCTTCAGTGTCCTGGAGAAGGCAGTGCCTCCCCAGACCACTTGAAACTAAGGCAGGTTTCTGTGCAGCTGTGACAGGCATGAATGGCTGGCTGAGATGGAGTAAGACATTTGGGTTGGGTTCTTTTAAAAATTGTATTGTTCATTAGTGCAATAATAACAATTAGTATGTGTGTATATGTACGTACTCATGGTGTATGTGTATATGTACATGTGTGTGTGTGTAATGTATGAATGTACATGTGTGTGTGTGTACTTGTGTGTACGTGTGTGAGCATATGTCTGTCATAGTGTACGTGTGAGAGTCAGTTCTCTCCTTCCACCATGTGGATTCTGGGTATAGACTCAGGCTGTCAGGCTTGGTGGCAAGTTTCTTTACCCATTGAGCCATCTTGCCATCCCTGGGCTGCTCTCTCTCTCTCTCTCTCTCTCTCTCTCTCTCTCTCTCTCTCTCTCTTTCTCTCTCTGAGGGTCTATGGCTACAGCTCACTGACACCATGATTGTTTTGAGGTTCCCAACTCATCTGAGAAGTATGACTGAAACTTGCTGCGAGTTTTCTTGCATCTGGTAGTGAGATCCAGATGCAGCCTCACTATGAAGCCCTAGCGACAGTACAGCAGTTGGGTTTGAAAAATGGAACCATCACTATCAATGTGTGTGGTATGTGTGTGCATGTGTGTATATGTGTGTGTATGCGTGTGTGTGTGGGGGGGGAGTGTAGAAGTCAAAGAGCAACGTCAGAGGTCATTCCTCCACCTCCTTTGAGACAGGATCTCTAATTGCCTTAGAGCATGCCTGGGGTTAGACTAGCTGGCTAGCAAGTTCTAGGAATCTGCCCATAAGCCCCTACCCCTTTTCTTTGCCTGCCAATGTTGGGATTACAACTACAAACCACCCCAATTATCTTTTTTTGTTTGTTTGTTTTTTTCAAGACAGGGTTTCAAGACAAGGTTTTTTTTTTTTTTGTTTTTTTGAGACAGGGTTTCTCTGTGTAGCCCCGGTTATCCTGGAACTCACTCTGTAGACCAGGCTGGCCTCGAACTCAGAAATCTGCCTGCCTCTGACTCCCAAGTGCTGGGATTAAAGGCGTGTGCAACCACTGCCCGGCTCCCAACTATCTTTTAAGAACTGGGTTCTGAGGATTAAACCTAGGTCCTCGACCTTGCAAGCCAAGTACATTACCTACTGAGTCATGTCCCTAACCCCAGAATATGCTTTCAAAGTAAGTTCTGTCATGTAGGGCTAGAGCTGGGTCTTTTCAAGTGCTGGTAAGATGTTTAATAAATGGCTTCCTGGAAAGGATAAAACACCCTGGCTTACACTGCTTGCAGATGTCTGTGGTGTAAAGTCTCCCATGCTGGCCAATTTCAGGCTACCAAGGGAATGTCACAGAAGCCAAAATAGGATGTGTGGGCATGGCTTGTGTGAATGGATTTCAACCCACTCTGTGGTTCTAGATGCCTAAAAGCAGGCAGCATGTGCTAGGGGCACACAGTAGGACCTCAGGAATTGTCTGCTCACCAGCCTCTTCACTCTGAAGCCAAATGGGAACTGGAAGGCCAGGGGAATGTCACTGTGCTCACGGTTTGTGGTTAGTACCTTCACACCAAAGAGCTCTGTTTCCCATCTATGGCCAAGTGACCATTCTCAGATCTATTTTGGGTCATTCCACCTTTTAGAACAGTGTTTCTCAGACTGTGTGTTGTGATCCCTTTGGGGGATCATGTATTAGGATATCCTGCATAACAGACATTTACATTACAATTCATGGCAGTGGCAAAATTACAGTTATGAAGTACCAGTGAAAACAGTTTTACGGTTGGGGAGTCACCATCACATGAAGTACTTACCGTATTAAAGGGCCACAGCAGTAGGAAGGTTGAGAACCACTGCTCTAGGCCGACTTCCTACAGTCTTTAAAGCTCTCAAGTGTATTGGCCATATCAGATCCCGTCAGCACTTAAACGTTTATCCATTATGGGCTTCTTGAGCGCACAGGGTATATCTTGTTTGTTTTATCTTTGGCATCCAGCTATGTCCGGCAAATAGCAGGTATACAACATCATGCTATTACTGGCCAGTCACGGAAACAATTGGGCCTTTCTTTCCCTTGCTCTTCCTTCCTCTGGATCCTTGAATGATCACGAATCGGCAGTGATTTCAATTCTCCCCGCCCCATCTGGGTTTCAACCAATAGTGGGAAGTTTTGTTTGATTGACAGCTGTCCTTCGAGGCAGATGGGAGTGGTGATTGGGCCATTTGTATTGTCTATTTTCTTACTACTCCGTGCATGTGTCAGGGTATTTGAAGATGGTATGTGTGGGAGCTCCGGCTCTCTGGTGACTTCTCCCCATTTAATTAGTCTGGCCTCCTGTGCTAATCCCCCCTGGACGTCCCTGGCTCGCTCCTTCCACTTCTGCACCTCACTCAAGCTTCTTCCCTTCATCAGCAAGAGACCAACTGCTCGCCCCAGCCCGCAGCATAATTCACAGCTTGGCTCTTGAAAATGAACTTTCACTTAGACTGGAGCCGCTCTTAGCATTAAAATTGGCCTGAGTGAGCTAGGAGAGTTTATCTTGGAGCCAGCATGGGGTCTGTTCCTCCAAGTCAAATATTTCTCTTTAGAAGTAGAATGAGCTTTAGCGAGGCCACTACCAACTGCTTCCTAAAATACCGGGGATATCTTTAAACATCAGCGTTTAGTTACAGCGCTAAAGGCTTGTTGGAAAGTTTATAATCTTCCCCCCTACCCCCTCTACCCCACTTCTGAATAACCAAGGCTTTCATGCGGACTTTTATTTCAGGACATGCAATCTCTCTGTTCAGAAGTTGGGAATGACATAGCTCAATACTGGGCTAATCAAACACTCATTTATTCTCAGTTCATCCCCCTAGGATTTTATGAATGAGGTAGAGTCTCCTTTAGAAAGATCTAGAAAGGCAAAGTGGTACCCCTGGAGTGTCTGGTCTGCAGGATGCTGGGAAAATTCCAGGGCGTTCAATGCTCTCCTTTCAAACCCTCACATCCAGGCTGTGAACTGCGCATTCTCTGTTTCTCTTGCTATTTTGGATTAAAGATCTGTGTGCCGTGTACAAAGGAATGACCCCTTTTAGCAGCTTCAAGTGGGATGGGGGACAGCTTACATCATAGATTTCCTATATGCTTATTGATAACCTACTGCACTAGGACACTTTCCGTGGCTATAACACACACACACACACACACACACACACACACACACACCAGAAAATTGATCTTTACAAAGGAAAGACATTTACTTAGCTCACAAACCTAGAGGCTGAAGTCCAAGACTATGTGTACCATCCATTCAGACTCTGGTGAGGGAAGAGCAGCCCTAAATGTGGGTGATGCTGTTCCATGGATTGGGCTCCTGGGCTGGAGAAAAAGGTCAAAGAGAGTAGAACATCAGTTCTCTTGTTTCTCTTCTGTGTGCAGTGACAAGACTGGTTCCCAATTCTGTCATCCTGACTCCCCTCCATGATGGACTTCATCCTCAGAATAGCAGTGAAGCCCACCTTCCCTGCATTGCCTTTCTTATGCATTTGATCACAGCATCAGGAAACGCAACTAATTCTGCAGAGGAATGTTTACCTGCCTCAAAGCCCTTTGGCTCCCCTCAACCAGAGAACATGATTGTTTCTTCAAGCAGACAGCCCTTTGGGAAGAAAAGAAAAATGATTATATTGTAAAATACCAATGTCCTTCTCAATGCCAGTGAGAATGACAACGAGTCCTAGTACTCCTAGAATGCGTGTCATCCCAAGAAAGCATAAATGTATCACAAGTCTCCGGGGGCACTCCGGAGCTTTCCTGCTCATCAATAGTATATGTCTCTAGTCAAGCCTGGAGGCAAGAAAGAAGGCAAATTGGGAAGGGGATTTGTAACTGAGTCTTAGAAGAGGAATGGATAAAGACCCTGGGGATATTGGGCCTGGAAGAGAGAGGACTTGCTGAGGATTAAGTCATAGGATCTTTAAAAATTTAAGGGCTGGTGTATTGAAGAGAAAGCACATATGTTCCTAGTGGCCCCTCAGAGTAGTGATACCAATGGATGGACACAGCATGGAGCCTGAGTCCAGAAGAGCAGAAGTATAAATGTGCCCCTGACAGAGCTGCTGGAAGGTGGGTTATCAGGGTTGTGCGGTGGAGGCATTGTGAAATGTCCCTCATTGGCTCACGAACGGAATGCTTTGGTCTCCAGATGGTGGAGCTATTTTTGGGAGGTAGTGGGAACATCATGAAGTAGGGCCTAGCCGGAGGAAACAGGTCATCTCCTGGCTCCATTTCTTTCTCCCTCTTCGTTTACTGTCTCTTCCATAGGCTGCTGCCGCCATGTTTTGTCTCCCCATGAGTCCAGAGTCCACAGAGCTGAAGACTATGGTTTGAAAGACTTGAAATACAGAGCTGAAATAAATAATCTCTTTAGATTGTTTCTACCGAACATTTGCTCACAGCAATGTGAAGAATAACTAATACAGCTTATACCAAGGGGGTGTGAGCACCTCTACTATTGAAAGTACCTAATCAATTATAGGCTGGTAAAGCACTTAGTAGGGAGGCCAATGAGGAAAACTAACTAGTACTATACTGGCTCAGGTTTACATTTATTGCGTGCAAGTGTATGTGCCACAGCATGTGTGGCGATCAGAGGACAACTTGCTGGAATTAGGTCTTCTTTCAGCCATTTGAGTTCAAGGATCAAACTCAGGTTGTCAGACTTAGAAGCATGGGCCTTCACACTGAGCCACCTTGCCAGTGCCAATCTTGGGTTTAAATACCTGTTCTTCCTTTTTCGCTTCTACCTCAAGGCTATGTGATCTTAGATAAGCCAAATGTCATTTTTCAACAAACTGCTTTGGTTTTGAATACTGATACTGTTCCCATTTACATGGCTGTGTGTTGGTTGTTGCTGTTATCAATTTCCCTTAAATTTGGCAGATATATAATGCGAACTATATGGTCTCATGGAGCTGAGGAATACTTTGACTTCTGATATTCTTGCCTCTACCCCCAAGTGCTTGAATTACATGCATGAGTCAGTGTCCTGTGACACTTCTTTTGTTAAGATGGGGCACAGATGTCTATTCATTCTAGATAGGGAACCAAACTACAGAGCAAGATAATGATGCCACCAAAGTTAAACTTGGTAAACAAATGAGTTTCTTGGGGTTACAGACAGGAGTATGGGTCAGGAGTTGCTTATGGCAGCAAGGAAGACTTAAAGGCAGCTACATTGAAAATTCTACCCCAGCATAAGTGAAAGATGGAATTCCAGAGCTGTCTGCATGGCTTGCACGAAGTTCAATAGGCCAGATAGTCTCTTCCAGGCAACTTGGCTGATCACAATCTCTTTTTCACCTTAGTACTTATATAAGCGGTGGAATGACCATCTGCCTGGTGCATCTGATCAGTTTCAGGGACTTCCTGAAACTTGCGAATTGTTTATTTTCTAAGTCTTAATGACTCACCTCTAGAACTCCTTGACTCTTAACTAACTTCCTTCCAGCATGGAATATTTCAACTTGGAGTAAAATCCTACACCCAACATACTTGGTTTATTTTGTTATGGAGACAGAACTTAGTTATTTCTGCATGGTGGGTAAGTGCTTTATGAACGGAGCTCCCCTTCACCTTCCTGCTACATCTAAAAACAAGTTTTTCTATACAACAGCATGCTTTCTGGCAGTAGCTTCAAATATCTGTTTACTGTGTTGCTTGATTGTGTTAAGAGGTATTTGGAGTGGTTGCCCTATACCAGCTAAGTTAAAGTCTATTATTTATACACAATGAGGTCATCTAGCAATATTTTTCTTATAACTTCTTCAACTGGCAAATAAGGTATGACTGCACTTGAAAAATGGGTATGTGAGCCCAGTAGGATAGTGCATGCCTGTCATCCTTGTTCCCACTTGGGACGCTGAGGCAGGAGGATTGCAGATTCACAGCAAGCCTATATTACTTAGCTCAACCATACCTTAGAAGAGATCTCTTTCTGAAAAGGGAAAAATAAAGACAAAGGACAGGAATTGAGAGGTGTTCTAGGCTGCACAGAGCATAGCTGTGTTCTCCAAAATTATTCCCTCTAACACTGCCTCTTCCTCCTCTGCTACCCCTGCCTCTACAGCTGCCCCCTCTTCCTCCTTCCTCCTTCTGCCTTATCCTTTCTTCTCTTCTTCCTACTTCTTGCTACCTCCTCCTTCTTATGCTTTTTGTTTTTGAAAGTGTCTCACTAGGTAGCCCTGCCCGTCCTAGAACTTCCTATGTAGACTAAGCTGACTTTAAACTGTTGATGATCCTTTTGCCTCTGTCTACTGAGTCCTGAGATTATAAGTGTGCACCAGCCTACCCAGCAACAAAGTCTATATATGTTTTGAGTCACAGAAGTCTTTTGGTTTGTACATAGCTGAATACAAATATAGGAGTCAAATTTGTCTTTTCCCTTAACATTCAAAAGGGTGTTGTTTGTACACACTTATACAGTGAGTCTTTCCTTACTAGAGAATATACTGAGACTACTAGCCTGCCTCCCTGCCCCTGCATCTTCCTCTCTCTTTCTCTCTTGCCTCCTTTCCTTCCTTTCCTTCCATCCCTTTTCTGTCATTTCCCCTTTTTAACCTTACAGAAAATTTCAAGCATATACACAAAGGGAGAGCAAGCATAATGAACCTTGATAAAGAGTTCCCTTAAATACCTCTCCTTTGGAACATTTATGATAATCACCCAAGAAGTATAGAAAGGCTCCATTTTTTGTGTAAAGTGTAGAATAAATAAATTTTATAAAATGACTCTCGGGAGATATGTACACATGATAAGACTATAAAGATCTTCTAAGGTAATAAAAATCAGTAACTCTAGCAGTACAGCAATATCGTCAAGTTTCCTTCTCTATTGTTCAGTTTAATTATTATTATTATTATTATTATTATTATTATTTTGCCTTTGTGGAAATCTGAATGCAAGGCAACACACTGAAGATACTTGCCCAGGTCTGTGATTTTTGAGCAGTTTGCTGGGAAGTGTAGCAGATAGTACACCTGGTACTTATTTACACCCATGGGCTATTAATCTTATCGAATTGACCCAAGATCCCATAGAATCAACCTATTAAAGGGTTATTTCTTCTGTTATTTTCTTTTTTGTAACAGAGTCTCACTATGTAGCCCAGGCTGTTCTAATCTGTGATTCCTCTGTCTCAGCCTCCCAAAATCTGGGATTACACATATGAACTACTGCATCCATCATAAAACAAGGTTTAGATAAGAATCCCCCACCCCCACCCATACTCAGCACTTTGCATCTCAGGGTTGTGGTTTGTGTATGGTTTGTGTTGATGCCCCATGGGTTTATGTGTTAGAAGTTTGATCCTCAATGTGGTGATATTAGAAGGCAACATGGAACTTTTATAAGGGAGGGAATTGAGCTACTTGGGATATTACCCTAGGAGAGAATTAAGCTGTTCATGTAGAACCCCAGTCAGTTTCTGAGGATGAGTCGTTAAAACAGTAAGGTTCCCCCACTCTTTGAATTCCTGACTCTATTAGTCACCTTTATTGTCCTTGTGACAAAAATGCCTAACAAAACAAGCTAAAATGAAGAAATTATGGCACTCATTGTTTTTGAAGTTGTGGTCCGTAATGGTGGGAAGGTTGTAGTGGAGAAGTTCACGTCAATATGGATGGGAAGCTTCTCGATCAACATCAGGGCAAATAGGAAACAGATCAGCTCTCACCATGGCAGTCGGGAAGCAGCGCAGTTCATATCATAGTGGAAAGGACGCAGGACCGGAAGTAGATCAGTTCACATCATGGTGGACAGGAAGTAGACCCGTTCACATCTTGGGTGGACAGGAAGCAGATTAGTTCACATCATGGTGGCTGATCAGTACACATGGTGGCAGACGGGGCAGATCGGTTCACGTGGTTGTGGGGGATGGGAACACAGATCAGTTCTCATTCACACTACAACAGAGGCAAACAGGATGCAGAGATAGAATATGGTAAGGGGCCAGGGCAAGAGATACCTTCCAAAGACACGCCTTCAGAGACCGATTTCACCCTATAAGGCACGACCCTCCTCAACTCCATCTCCCAATAATCTATTCCTATTTAGACTCCATCAACGGATTTATCCATCGATTTGGTCAGAGCCCTCAGAATTAGTGTCTAAACACTCGCAGACACATCCACAAGCGTGCCTTTTCTGATCTTCTAGGCGCCTCTCCACCCATTGAAGCTGAGAATAGTGATTCACTATCTCGCCATCTTGCTACAAGGTCCTTTCCTCTCCTGCTTCGTCCCAGTTTTCCTTCAGGCAGGTCCTCATAAGAGCTGAGCTGACATTAGTGGAATATCTTTGAACCTCCAGAAACATGGGTTAATTTAACCCCTTTTCTTTGTCAAAGTATTGGGCCTCAGATATTTTGTTACACCCAGTAAGAGGAAGAAAAACATGCTTGACTCTATAGGGCAGATATGGCTGGAGTTAGTGCTTATTTAAGTGCTGAAGCAGGTTGAGCCAAATAAATAAATAAATAAATAAATAAATAAATAAATATAGAAATCCTGCCCTCTAAGTCTCCATGTGTGAGTGACCCTGCAATTTTTGTTATGTTAGTAAATTGTCATATCCTCTGAGAAAACTGAAAAGCAGCCTCTGGAATTCGGTTGTCCTCTACCCCTTTTTCAAGCCCAGATGTGAGTGTGTTTCCCAGATCTGACAAAACTCCTGATCTGGGAATACAAGGGATGCCCGCTAACTCTGTGACAGACATGGGCAGCCCAAAAGTGAAACATTGTGTCCTTGAGGACAGCTGGAAGGTGACCCGTTTCCAACACAGGTCCCTCGTGTTTACCCCAGGATATAAAAAAGATATAAAAATCCTGCAGAGGAGAGAGAGGAGCTGGAAGCTCAGCCCTGGGGAGAAATCTCAGTGGTGAACTCCAGCAAGAATACCTCTCGACCTTTCCGGTTGGTTTCTCCCTGATGTTGTGACCTTAAGAGTCTTCAAGTACTAGTGTATGTCAGCATGCCTGGCTGAAGTGAGACCTTCCAGGTAAACAGCATTTACCTAATGGGGGAAGGTCCCGAGAGTTACACAGAGCACATTGAAAGAGTAGAGTGGTAACAACATTATAGTAGCAATGAAAGTAATGTTGGTGACCCCAACATGAAGAACTGTATTAAAGTATCACAGCACTGGGAAGGTTGAAAACCACTGACTTAGAGGATTATGTGTTCTAGGCTGACTTGGTCTACATAATGGGTTCTGGATCAGCATGAGTTACATGGGACATTTGAGGCTGGGCTACAGAGCACATTGAGGCTATCCTGAGCTACATAATGAGTCCCAGGATGTTCCGGACTGCACAGTGACTGAGGTCCCACCTTAGTCAGTGCCCGTGGCTTCATCTGATAAAGATGGTGGTAAAGCATGTGGCAGTGCCTGGCGCTGTCACTTCTTGGATACTGGGCAGATTGAGGCTACAGATCTGTTAGTCACAGATGCGTTTGGCTGGGCCATGTCCTCAGGTTGCTAAGGACATCCAGGGACCCACGTTGTTCTTTGCAATTCAGCAAGTGTTCAAAGGCACCTTGGAGCTGCATATTGTGTCTCTTGGACCTGTCGCTGCCACACTGCTCAGAAATTGGATTCTGTGGAGTGGAAACGTGCAGGCTTGTTGGCACGGCAACTGGTTCAGAGCAGGGACAATTCCAGGCAGAGAGAGCTCGCCTCTGTCAATTGGGTTACAGCCCTCATAAAGACCTGTTTGTTTGTATTCTCTTCTGGAAGCTTGGAGGCGTCAGGCCACCTCCAGTTCTAAGGGGGTGATGCTCTCTGCGCACGGGTGACTCCAGCTGCACTCTCTCCTTTGTATGCCTGACTCCCTAAGCGTGGGGGCTGCTTGGCTTGACAGTGCCGGGTTAATATCTTTCTATTGCATGTGCTTACAGGGAGGGCTTCTGAATTCTCTCATTTTGTTTTTGGGCAAGTGGAGAGAATCAGGGGAGAGAACTGTGGTTGTTGACATGACTGCCATCCTTTGCCTCTTAGAAACCAGAAGGATAGGGCTGGGGATGTGGCTCAGTCAGTAGAGGGATTACCAAGCATGCAGGGGGTCCTGGGTTCCATGGACAGTATCATATAAACTGGGCACAGTGGCACCGAGTCTGGAGGGGGGAGGCAGAAGGAATGAAACTTCAAGGTCCCCCTGCTTTACATTGCAAGTTCAAAGCCAGCTTTAGTTCCTTGAGGACTTGGCTCCAAAATCAACTAACAAACAAAAACCAAACAAACATAGACCACAAAAAAGAAAAAAAAAATCCTACATTTCCCCCACCCCCAAACCCAAAAGCAAAACCCCAGAAAGGTAGTTTTCCAAAATACCAAGTTTTGGTTGTGACAAATGAAAATTTATAGCAAGAGGGTTAGCTGCCGACCTGTTCAAATCTGTCGACAATGCTGTCACGAGCAAAATAAAATGCGAAAGTTGGAGAATTTAGGTGCCCCAGGTGGCACAGCGGGAGCTGGTGGCTGATGGGAAATTATTGGCTTACACACTGTCTCTGCCATTTGCAGCCAGCATGATCTTAAGTGGACCTCTTTGAGCCTCCACTTGTACCGAGAAAGAATTTATAATGACATTGTATTGGAGCACCGGCGTGAAATTGTAAAGGATTAAATGTGTGCTAAGCGCTTTTTAAAGCTTAAAGCTTGGTACAAAGTCTGACTGCGAGAAGCCAGGTATGGTGGCAGCTGCCTGTCATCTCTGTGCTGGGGATACTTGTGTGTTCTGGGACTTCCTGGGCTACCGTGTGAGAACCTATCTCAAAGTAGAACACAACACCCAGAGTCTGGCTGTATAAACTTACTTGAGAGGTGTCTTCAAGAAAGATCCTGACACTTGGTTCTAAAATTATATACTTTTAAAAATGATAGCGAACCAGCTGGGCAGTGGTGGTGCACACCTTTAATCTTGGGAGGCAGAGGCAGGAGGATCTCTTGTCAGTTCGAGGCCAGCCTGATCTACAAAGTGAGTTCCAGGACAGCCAGGACTACACAGAGAAACACTGATTCTCACCTCTTTCTTTTTCCTTTTCTCCCTCCTCCCCTCTTCTTTCTTCATTCACGTATTGAACACATTCATAAATCGTGGTCCTTTAACATGCTGGTGACATAATCAACAAAAAAGGAAGAGACTACTCCTTGTCTTTCTGAGTTGACTTCTGCTAGAAAGAGACACAGACACAGAGCAGCACGCCCGGGAAGCTCAGCGTGTCGGCTGTAAATACCACATCCAGGATGTCCCCACTGAGAAGGTGACATTCTAGTAAAGACTTGAAAAGGCAAGTAAGTGAACCAGGAGGAAGTGCCTGGGAGGACGCCTTCCAGGTAGAAGGGGACAGCACATGTAGATGTTCCCCAGAGTGCACAGAAGTCCCCGGGGTGCACCTGTGTGTGTAGATGTCCCCCAGAGAGTACCAGTGCCACTGAATAAGTGAGAGCCAGGACCAGGAACCAGTGCACATCATCTCAGAAGCAGACACTGGAAGGCTTTGAAATCACCCTCTGTCGTGTGTGTGTGTGTGTGTGTGTGTGTGTGTGTGTGTTGTGCACACAGGCAGGTGTGTGTGTGTGTGTGTGTGTGTGTGTGTGTATGTGTGTGTGTGTGTGTGTGGAGATCTGAGGACAATCTCAGATATTGTTTCTCTGGCTCCATTGGCTTTTTCTGAGACTCACTGGTCTAGAGTTTAACACATAGACCTGTCTCCAGCTTCCAGAACTCATGTTATAATCACAAGCCACAGGGCTTGACCCTTTTTTATGTGACTTCCAAAGGTCAAATTCATATCTTTGTGTTCACAAGCTGAGCACTTTACTGACTGTGCCATCTCTCCAGGCCTTCTGTATTTTTTTTTTTTTTTTGAAACAGGTTGGGAAGCCACTCAGGCAGTAGTTTAGGTACATAGAGATTTGGGGGGTGGGTGGGGGGACAATATTGCTTTTTACCTGCCTATCTTTGCTTTCTGCTAGGGCCTCCCTACTGTGACCAGCTTCTTCAGCCTCCCAGTGTAGACTGAAGACCAGCAGTTCTCTAGTGACCCTCCAGGCCCTCGGCACCAGATGGGAACTGCTGCTAACCCCAAGCTTCATGGACTGAATGACTATCACGTTCTCAGGCTATCCCATGTTTAGACAGCCAGGGTTGGAACACCCAGGCTCTACTGCATAAGCTGGTCTAGTAATCCTTCTTCATTGTATATGCTCATTCAATCAGTTCTGTTCCTTTATATTGGAACACGGTCTCAAAGAGAAAGAGGGGGAGGAGGAGGGAGAAGACAGGAAGGCAGGACTGTGACAGTTTGGAAGGATGGGCAACCTCTTACCTGACAAGGAAGACAGGTAGAAAGTACATTAGGGCAAGTACCCTCAACCCAGCGTCTGACATATTAAGTGTGAGATGTCTGTGTGACATCTCAGCTGGAATTCATATCTGGACACGAGGGTCTAAGCCTGTGTGATTCAGCCTTCAGTCACGCTACGGTGTGTGTCATATCTTGCTATGCCTCTTCAGCACTTGTGCCCTTTGCGGGACACGCCTGTCCTGCACTTTTCTGAGTCACGTTGGTGGCTGCTTGTGTTTCACGCTCCACTTGGGCAGGCTGCATTTCCCCCTCTCTCTGAGCTGGATGTATTTCAACTTACTCTTCCCAAATCCGGGGCTGAGCTGGTGGAGGATGTACGGCCTCACTGATTCTTGGCAGGGAGGATCCCAGGCATGTCGGTGTTGGTTTGCATTTGGCCAGGGTGGCAAAATACCTAAGAAAACAACACAAAAGAGGGAGGATATATTTTGGCTCATGGTTATAGAGGTCTCAGTCCATGGCCCTTTTCCCCCTGACCCCCATTGTTCCTTGGGGTCTGAAAAAAAAAACCCAAAACAAAAACCTCATTTCAGTACAAACATGTAATGACAGCTTCTCACTTCATGGTCACCAGGAAACACAGAGAATAAATGCACGCTGGTGTTTTCTTACTTCTGTTTTGATTCCAGTCAGGTCCAGATTACTGGATGGCAGTGCACATGCTCAGGTAGGGTCCAATGCTCTTAATTACCCTTTTCCTCGTCTTCCTTCTTCTTTCCTCACAGCTTCCTCCGCATCTTCCTCTCCTCTTTCTTCTTCTCTTGCTTCTTCTGGAGACACTGTTTCACTACTTAGCTCAAGCTGTTCTTAAACTTGATGTGATGGTTTGTATATAATTGGCCCAGGAAGTGAACCTATTAGGAGGTGTGGCCTTGTTGGAGTAGGTGTGTCACTGTGGGTGTGGGCTTAAGACCCTCCCCCTGGCTGCCTGGAAGTCAGTCTTCCACTAGCAGCCTTCAGTTGAAGAGAGAGAACTCTCAGTTTCTCCTGCACCATACCTGCCTGGATGCTGCCATGTTTCTGCCTTGATGACAATGGACTGAACCTCTGAGCCTGTAAGCCAACCCCAATTAAATGTTGTCTTTTATAAAACTTGCATTGGTCATGGTGTCTGTTCACAGCAGTAAAACCCTAACTAAGACACTTGGGATGTGGCTCAAGCTGGCCTTGAACCACATACCTCCTGATTCAGCGTCCCAAGTGCTGGGACTTGGTCATGCACCGTTCATTACTCTTAACTTATTTTCGTGTCGTCCTTTGCTTGGTGGCATCCAATTTGTAATCCCCTGTCTCGGCCATCCTCGTGCTGGGATTTGGCTTGGCTGTATCGTTATGTTCCTTAACAATTTACCCAAGGCTGGCTGTGTGCCATGTAAGAATGGGTAAGAATTTCATAGCTATTGTTATCCAAGTGTGTATAGATGTGTGCATGTGTATGCATATGAGTATGTGTGTAGAGCTGTGTACATACATGGAGGCCAGGGGACAGCCTCAGGTGTCATTCCCCAGGCATTATCTGCCTTATATTTTAAGACATGCTCTCTTTCTAGACCTTGCCATGTAAGTGAAGCTGGCTGCTCACCTAGCCTCAGAGATCTATTTGCTTCTGCCTCCCAAGTGCTTGGATTGTGAATGTACATCATCATGCCCTGCTGTGTGTAGTATGTATGTAGTATGCATGTAGCATGTATGTAGCATGTGTGGCATGCACGTAATATGTATGACATATGTATGGAACATGCATGTAGTATGCATGTAGTGTGCATGTAATATGTATGTATGCATGTAGTATGTATGTAACATCTGACCTATTTACATCCTGACTGCAGTTTCCTTCCCCCCTCTTTAGTCCTTCCCTTCCCACCTCCCCTTTCCTTCCCCAATCCATTTCTTTGTTTCTCTTCAGAAAAGGGCAGGTTTCCCATGGGTATAAAGGGGCCATGGCATATCAAGTTGCAACAAGACTATGCACCTCCTCTAATATTAAGGCTGGAGATGCCCTGCATTTTTAATATAGGCTCTTGGGATAAACTCTGGTCCTCATGCTTCCATGGCTACCACATTACTGAGACATATGGCTACCCAGCGCAGTTTCATAGCTTTTGAAGGCTTCATTTGATCTTTATAACTACTCTTTGGGTGCTGTAGATAACTCCATTTTGCAGATGAAGAAACTGAGGCTCAGAACAGATATTCACAACCATCCCTTTTAACATGTAGAGAACCCCGGAGCATGGGGATGGCGTTCAGAGCCACCGACTATGTGCTTTTTTGCAAGCTATTTAATTTTTTTTTTTTTGAGACTCAGCGGTTCCTAACCATTTCATCATATCGATGGAGCTTAAAAGGGAGCAATGGGTGTACTTAATGAAATGTCATTTTTATTATAAGTATAAATAATAATTTATAATCCATCCTTAATTCCACTGTTGTGGAATTAAACTTTATTTATTCAGATTGTCAGAATAATTTTGCAATGAATAGCGTATTTAGCTTTATTATTTCTTTAATCTCCAAATATCCCTTAGGGGTGCCAGGTGTGGGGTTATATAGCTGCAATCTCGGCATTTGGGTTGCCAAGGAAGGAAGACTAAGAGTCCCAGGCTAAAACCGGGCGTGGTGGCGCACGCCTTTAATCCCAGCACTTGGGAGGCAGAGGCAGGCGGATTTCTGAGTTCGAGGCCAGCCTGGTCTACAGAGTGAGTTCCAGGACAGCCAGGGCTACACAGAGAAACCCTGTCTTGAAAAACCACACACACACACACACACACACACACACAAAAAAAAAAAAAAAAAAAAAAAAGAATCCCAGGCTAGCCCGAGCCAAAAGGGAAGTTCAAGGGCAGGTTCCATTCTCTACACAATACTCTAACACCAGACAACTTCCAAAACACTCCTAACTGTGCCAGCAAGATGGCTTGGCTGGCACAGGTGCCTGCTGCCAAAGCTGATGACCCGAGTTTGAACCCAGGGACCCCACAGGGCAGAAGAAGAGAGCCGGCTCCTGTGAGCAATCCTTTGACCCACACAGAATGACTAGATAAGGTGCAATAAAACACTGCTAGTCATACTCTAGTTTCTCCTCACGCCGCAGAAACCTTTCCCCTCGTAAAATACTCCTGGGGTCAGGGGTCATGGCACTCTATGAATGGACATTTCTTGGATCACAAGAAAAGCTTCGTGTTGGCTTCTTTTCCCGAGGCAGGCTTTCCTGCAGATTGCCTTTGAACTTGACGTGTAGCAGGCAAAGATTACCTTGAACTCTTGATCCCCCTACTTACAGCTGGGATTCCAGGGGTGTGCCACCATGCCCAGCGAACATCGAACAGTTTTCTACGTGTCAATTTACTGATATCCGAGCCCCCCCCCCCCGTGTGTCTTTGTCATGGATTGTCAAGTTCTCTCTCTCTCTCAGCTTAATATATTGGAGCTTTACCTGTTTTGTATTCGTGCGTGTTGGTTGCTTATATATCACCGACACGAACACTTCCTTTCATCTGTTGTGAATGTGATATCTTTGATTTCTAGTTGCACAGAGCGACTGTGTCAAGTAGCTGTTTGCTTTTATATTGTATAGGCTGTTCTCGGTGCTGTCTTTTAACTTAATCCATGTGCTTACATCAGCAGCACATATATGAGATGGTGGTCCCTGTGCAAGGATGATGTGAATTCATGACCTGCTCCATTGTGTGTATGTGTGTGTATGTGTGTGTGTGTGTGTGTGTTGAGGTTCGGTCTGTTGTTATGTATTGTAATGCTAAATACTGGCCCACAAGGTACGGTTGCCTTCCGAGGACAAGGGAATCCTCACATACATGAAGTGATGCTATGTAACCTTTCTCCTTAATTTAAAACTATTGGTTGAGTAAAGATACTTACACCAATTGCTGGGAAGAAGAGAGGTAGGAGGGATTTCAGGTCCCAGGACTTAGGTCTGAGCATAGACCACAAAGAGAGAGGAGAGAGAATGCAGAGAGAGAGGAGAAGATGCCAAGGGGTAGGTGACCCATGAAAACATGGCCATGAGGGCTGGTCCATTGGAGGAAGAGCGGCCCAGGCAGAACATGGTGATGTCAAGGTTGCTGACAGAGAAGTGGACCCAATAGGTTAGAGGGTTGATATCTGCCCAGCTCTGGTATGTTAAAGCTTCTCATAAATATAAAGGTTTTGTGTCTTTTATTTGGAACTGAATGACGAAAAGTGGGGTAGAAATTCCCTATTAATTTTAACCACAACATGTCCACATGGAGAGGACAAACCTTACCTTTGTTCTTAGTGCCATCTGCCTTGTTCTTCTGATACAGAAGAGTCTCTTAGTTGCCTAAAACTTGACAAATAGGCTAGACTTACTGGTCAATAAGACCTAGGTCTATCTGCCTGTCTTTACAGGATCAAGCTTGGCTTTATTTACTTATTTAGACTATGGGTTCTAGGCATCGAATTCAGGCTCTCATGTTTCTATGGCAAACATTTCATTCACTGGGACAACTCTCCAACCTTTGCCATATAAATAAATATAAATATATATATATATATATATATACATATATATATATATATTTAACATTTATTTATTTGAATGCAAGAGGTATCAGGGTGTATGTTTGTATAGGTCAGAAGACAACTGTAACCGTGACAGTCTATTTTCTCCTATATTGTGGGTCCTAGGGACTAAATCAGGTTGTCAGGATTGGGAATAAATGCCTTTACCTACTGAGCCATCCTACCAGCCACCGTCCTTATCTTTTATAGTGTAATTCTATCTCAAGCTGAGCATAGTGGCATGCACTTATGGCCCTAGCTACTTGGGATGCTTAACAAGATGGATCGCTTCAGTCCAGAAGTTCAAGACCAGCTTGGGTAGCATAGTGAGACAACCCCACATCCTTTTCTTTTAAAAAGTTATATATCAGCAAAATTGTTAACAACGCATCAAAAACCACCACATAGGAAATCCATTGTTATAAAGATCTGCAACATCACAGCAGCACATGTTCCTTTTGGGAGTTGATGATTTTCCTTCATTTTTTTTTTTTTTCTGTCCGTGTTCTGTCTTCATCATCCTTGCCTAATACACACAAAGTACTCAACTTCCTTTTCATTCTGGATAGGTATTCTATTAGATATTTTCTTGTTGCTGTGACAAAATACCTGAGAAGCAGCAGCTACAGGAAGAAAGAATTTATTGTGGCTCACGGTCTGAGGGTGCACAGTCCAACATGGCAGGGGAGGCGTGGTGGTAGGATCACGAGACAGCCAGTCACACTTTATTCATGGTTGGGAAGCAAAGAGAGATGGATGACAGTGTATAGTTCCCTCTCTCTCTCTGTTTTTTATTTTCAGTTCAGGACCTGGGCTGGAATGATGCTGCCTTCATTCTGGGGGTATATTCCCTATTCGTTTCACCCAACCTAGAAGCTCCCTCATAGATGAGTCTGAAAGTTTATTTCTAAGGTGACTCTAGAACCTGTCAAGATGACAATCAACATTGACTACCACAGATATTTTGTACAATTTTCCTTCTCTCTCTCTGCCCCCCCTGCACCCCCACCCCCCCATCTCCCTCTCCCTTTCCTCTCCTTCCCTCCCTCCCCTCCTCCAGAATCTCATTATTGTAGTCCATACTAGCCTTAAACTCTCCACCTTTGGCAGTCTCCTGTCTCAGCCTTCTCAGTACTGATATTACAGATTTCTGCTACTATTGTTAACTGCCCCCCCCAACCCCATCTGGTTCAGATTTCTTAAAAATCTCAACATTATTCTGGTGGAAATATTAAGACCAACTGCATTTTTTGACTTGTGATTAAATAAATTTCCCAACTTCTTGACAATTATTCCTTTTAGAATTGTATTTCCTAGATTCTTTTTAATAATTTGTACCTTTCTGGAAATTATTTATTTCACTGAGGATTTCAATATATTTGTTTACAAGTACATGTAATTTTCTCTTTGGAGTTGGGTGAAAAACATATTTTCTATAAATGGTCTTATCTCCTTTCTCATTTCTAATTAAAAATATTCCCTTAATTATATCTGTCAGTTTGCTTGTTTACGTTAGCAGTTTTATCAAAAAGAAAAAAAAAGAACAACATTTGAACCAATTTATTATGCTGCTGCTTTGTGCTTTACCTTTATTTCAGCTTTGTTTACTGCGTCGTTGAGAGTTGCTTTTCTGTTTAACTTTTAAACAAGAGGCTTTGTTAATATCCACTTGGATAATCCCAGCGTGAATAGAATTCTGAAAGACTGGGATGTGAGGTGCTGAGAGAAGGGGGTGTATCATCAGTGTCTATCCATTAGAGACCAGTATGTGTGTTTTGGGAGGAAGCAGGGAGCAGTGCAAGAGCTCACACCAGCTAGCTCAGTGGAAGATAGTCAAGTACAGGGAACTAGCTGTCAAATATGGGCAGAGCTGTAAAGCCAAGAGGGCTGGGGATTCATCTCAGATAAGCAACAGGGGCAATCTGCTGCTTCTGCTCACACACAGCTGGGCTGGAGCAACCTATTGAGAGGGAGAGGGAGTTATCAGACCCCAAGAGTTGTCTCACCTGGTGGGGGCCAGAAGCTCAGCTCTGATGAGAAACTGCAGAAGGCAGAGATGGGGCAGGACCTGGGAGAAGGAAGGGGAGGGGAAGATCCAGCTGTTACGATGTTCAGAATCTTCTGCCACTGCCTGTCTTTGGAGGGAAATCATTAGAAGCCAAATGGCAAAGGAGGCTGAGATATTCCATCTGTAGAGGTCAGGTCTCCATGGTTTAAGAATAAAGAAGGCAGCCTGTGGGTCAGAGAACTATTTAGCGCTATTAGGAGGTGTGGCCTTAGTGGAGTAGGTGGGCCTTGGAGGAAGTGTGTCACTGTAGAGGTAGGCTTTGATGTCTCATATATGTTCACACTACACCCAGAGTGGTCCATATTCTCTTTTGGCTGACTGCGGATCAAGATGTAGAACTCTCAGTTCCTCCAGCACCATGTCTGCCTGGATGCTGCCATGCTTCCTGCCATGATGACAATGGACTGAACCTCTTCATTGACCCCCCCCCATACCATCTAGATTTGATTGAAGTTGTGTCTTCATGGATCCCAGACTGGCTTTGAACTGACTACATAGCCGTATAGCTGGTTTTGGGTGTCAACTTGACACAAGCTAGAATCATCAGAGAGGAAGAAACCTCCATTGAGGAAATGCCTCAATGAGATCTAGCTATTAAGGCATTTTCTCAATTAAGTGATCAATGGGGGAGGGACCAGCCTATTTATGGGTGGGGCCATCCCTGGGCTGGCAGTCCTGGGTTCTATAAGAAAGCAGGCTGAGCAAGCCACGGGAAGCAAGCCATTATGCCACACTTCTCCATGGCCTCTACATCAGCTCCTGCGTCCAGTTTCCTGTCCTTGAGTTCCAGTCCTGGCTTCCTTTAGTGATGAACAGCAATGTGGAAGTGTAAGCTGAATAGACCCTTTCCTCCCCAAGTTGTTTTGTTCATGGTGCCTCAACACAGCAATAGATACACTAAGTAAGACAGTAGCCAACGATGGCCTCAGACTTCTGATCTTGTTTTTACCTCCTGAGTTCTGGGACTCCAGGCATGAGGCACCATGCTCAGTTACTACAGTTCTGGGGACGGAACCAAAGGACTCATGCCTGCTTGCCAAATACTACACCAACCAGGCCACATCCCCAGCCCTGAAGTTATGGTGTTTCGTCTTGACTATGCTAGGCAATCTCTTAGAAGGATTTTGGAGACCTTTCTAATACATGGCAACATTCTATCCTGGAGAGCTAAGGCTGTATTGAGGGAATGGCCGGAATAGCTTACTTGAAGATTTGTATAGATCCGTTTAACTTCTAATGTGTTCTTCCATTTCCACTCTGTTCTCCAAAGCACGAGACTGCTGGCATCCTCCAAAGATTCAAGGACTTAGCGAATGTCAGTCCTGTGTCTAACATCTCGGTCTTCTCTCTCAAAGGTATAGGATTGGCTTATAGGAGATTGCCAGTCCAGCTGGAGAGGAGAACGAAGGCATACACATGAAGAACTGGGGCAAGGCGTGATTTCGTCTATTAGCATACGATAATTAGCGTAGATTCAAGGGCCAAATCGAGTGATTCCAATAATTAGCGAACGGGGTAGCGTGGTGTAAGATGAGGATTACGAGCTAAGCATAGTAAGTGTGAAGTCAGTGAGAGAAAGGAGATAGCAGAGGACTGTGCAAGGGTGCAAGGGTTTCAGAAGAGTGTAGGATCCCGTGCGAGGGAAGCAGGAAGATGGCTTTAAAACATAGCAACGTCAGATATTAGGTGAAAGGAACTGGAAATCAAATCTAAAACGAATTGGATAAGAAGTCTACCATGGTGGTGCATGACTGTAATCCTAGTCACCGAGAGGCAGAAGAGGGGGATTGGATTGCTACCAGTTCTGGGCCATCCTAGGCTAAGTAGCACAGTCTTGCCTCAGTTTTTAGAAGTTTTTTTTAAAGGGGTGAAGTTGTTGGCTGTACAAATGTAATGGTGTGACTCCATCTCTGGAATCCATACGGTGGGAGGAGAGAGCTGAGCACCTGTACATGCTGCCCCACCCTCTACACACACACACACACACACACACACACATACACACACACACACACACTTAAAAACTCATCTCATAAAAACAAAACAGAAACTCTGTACCGTTCACACAACATTTACCATTGTGACTTCGAAAACAGTTAACAGACTGGGGGGTTCACCCTTCTTACCCCTCTGCAAACCTCTTCCTCCTGGAGAATGCTAACAATGTCTACCACAGGATGCCGGTGCTGCTTCCTTTGAAACAGCCATGGAAGGGAGGAAGAGTGCTAAACTGGCCCAGACAAAGGGGAAAAAATTGAGAAGTAATCCACAGGAGATGTTCTTCCTGCAGGAGGAAGATAGTCCATTAGTATGTTAATGGTTCTTTGACTTTTATCTTTGAAGTTCAAGGCCATTGTTGCTTAGTCAGAGCTGTGGAGGAGAGCATGTATGCACTGATTCTTAATCTCTTTGAAAACAGACTGTGTGTGTGTGTGTGTGTGTGTGTGTGTGTGTGTGTGAGAGAGAGAGAGAGAGAGAGAGAGAGAGAGAGAGAGAGAGAGAGATTGAGAGAGAGAATAGTGCCTTTGGGGGCTAGAAGATCCCCTAAGCGCTTGTAGCTCACCTGATGTGGATGCTGAGACTTGAGCGCAGCTTCTCTGGAAGAGCACTCTGAACTGCTCAGCCATCTCTGTGAGCCCCCTCCCTCTCTTCCTCCCCCTCTTTCTTTCTCTCTCTCTCTCTCTTCCTCCCTCTCTTCCTCCTCTCTCTCTCTCTCTCTCTCTCTCCCTCCCTTCCTCCTCCTCCTCCTCCTCCTCCTCCTCCTCCTCCTCCTCCTCCTCCTTCTCTCTCTCTCTTTCTCTCTCTCTCTTTCTGCAGTGTTACAGTTTAGATGTGGAAGGTCCCCTATCATCTGATTTGTTTGGACTTTTGGTCCTCAGCTGGTGCTGCTGTTTGGGTAGGCTACAGAACCTTTAGGAGGCAGAACCTTACTGAAGGAAGTGGGTCACTGGGGATTAGCTAGCTCCCTGTCCATACTCTGCTTCCTGTTTCACCAGGATAGGAGGACTTAGGGCTTCTCAGCTTTACACTCCTGATACCGCGGAGGCCCTGATGCCACACCCTCCTCATCGGGATGGACTGACCCTTCTGAAACTATGAATCCAAATAAACCATTAGCGTCTGCCAGGCATTTTGATCACAGCAACTATGCAGTGTCTTAGTCAGCATTCTATTGCTGGGAAGAGACACCATGACCAGAGCAACGCTTATAAAGGACAACATTTAATTGGGGCTGGCTTACAGTTTGGAGGTCTACCTTCGTTATCGTCAAGGGTCAAGGCAGAAAGCATTGGGGGCCATGAAGGCAGACATGGTGCTGGGGAGGTAGTTCTATATCCAGGTCATCAGGTAGCAGAAAGAGAATGAGGCACGGGGCATGGAGTGAGACACTGGAGCATCTGAGACCTCAAAGCCCAGCCCCAGTGATACTTCCTCAAGGCCACACTTCCTAAAAGTGCCACTCCCTGTGGGCCTAAGGGGGCTATTTTATTCGAATCACCACACCCAGAGAGGGCCTCTATGTGGCCCAAGAGCGGTCTCCAACTCAAAACTTTAGGACCACCTTTGCTCTCACCTGAGGCTATCTATGGTCCTGGGTCTCACCAGTTTTTGGATTGGGGGATTAAGCCATAAACCGATTCAAGCTACTGTGGTCTACTTTGATAAAGTAACTCACCTCCTATATTTGCATTTCAATGGAGGCTCTCGCGTCTTAACAGCAGAAGGGTTGTAATTCTAGGCACCTCGGTAAGCAGCTTGGAAAAATACTTTTCTCCAGAGGAGGCATTTACTGCCCCTTAAATCTTATCACCCGAGCTTTGCAGCCTGGGCTAGGTGAGTCTTTCAGGTGATTTCCTTTTCCTTCTAAGCTGGATACCTCCCGGGAAGAAGGCACAATGGTAACAACTCAGGTCCCATTTTTATTAAGAGTATTGGCAAGAGAGAGAGAGAGAGAGAGAAAAAGAGAGAGAAATTATTCAGAACAGGACTCAAGTGTGCCGAGAAAAACAAATAAGAGATTCTGCTGCTCTGTCCTCAGATAAAACCCATTGGATTGTATCCTGGAATGGTTCTGAGTTTCCATCAAAGACAATCTGGCTTCTCCTCCGCACCCCCAACCCCCACCTCTTTGAGGTTGGAAAGAACAGTTAGGTTTCTTTCCTACTGTTTGACATTTTTCCATGCTTGTTGCTAAATCTCTGACAGGAGCATTAGCTGGGCTGAGGAATAATGGTGTTGTAAGAATGCTGATAATGGCCCAGGGAAAAAAAAAGGTATGTATAATACATACCTTGACATTGAATCTCTGAATGCTTTAATAGGGGATATGCACAGACAGAGAGGCCTTTTGTGTTGACATGAATGTAAGTGTTACCTTTCTTCTCACTGAGAAACATAAAGAGCAGGACAAGAAAATAGATGGGAAATATTCAAATATTTTCCTTGGGGGACTTTGATGTACTATACACCTATTGGTCCTTTTTAAATTTCCTCAAGTGTTAAAGAGAATGAGAGTGAATGAGAGCAAGATGGGAGATAGAGTGTGCGGGGAATTTCCCCGGTGTTTTCTGGAAGCTAGCTGCAGATGTGATTATCTTACTCAATCATGCTGGGATGGTGAATACTGATGGCCAACTTAGTGGGATTTAGAAACATCCAGGAGACACCCTCTGTGCATGACTATGAGGGTGATTCTACACTGGGTTAATTGAAATGGTGAGACATACTCTGAATGTGGATGGCACCATCCCCTAGGCTGGGGTCCTAGGCTGATTAAAAAGGAGAAGTTGAGCCAAGGACCAGCATTTCCTGCTCAAACTTTCTGATAGTGAGCCAAGGTAAATCCTTCCTTCTTTAACTTATTGTTGTTAGATATTTTGTCATGGCAATGAGAAAAGAAAGTAATATATATTACTGAACCATGCAGGTGTGTGCCCAGGTATATACAAGAAAGAATATTTTGACTGATTACTAACTTACATTACAAATAGGAATCACGCTGGGTTTACATTAAAAAACAAGATCTGGAGGGCTGAAAATTGACTTAGCAGTTAAGAGTGCATACTGATCTTCCAGAGGACCTCACATCAGATTTTAGAACTCATGCCAGGTAGTTCACAGCCACCAGCACCAGCACCAGCTTCAGGGGATCTGACTTCCTTTTCTGGTCTATGCAAATACTGCATTCATGTGTGCATGCACAGATACACATCCATACACATAACTAAAGCTGCAATTATTTTGCACAGGATTACAGTTTATTTTGGTATTGTGATTGTACAGTCATTAAAGCACAGCTTATATGTAGTTATTTTCTGTATATAAGCAATAGATGCATCCCAAGAAAGTTCCACGGAGATGACTCTGTGTAAGGCGAATCCTGTATTGCCTTTAACCATTATGATGAAGTAGGAGCTATATTTCCAATGGAAAGTAGTATTCTGCAAGTAGCAGATGTATTGGACATAATGATAGCAGATGAAATTTCTATTCGGTGGTTATAAAACTAGGTTTGATGTAATACCACCGAAACTACAACATTCCCAGACTTCTCTTCAAATTGCTGGAATCATAGACACCAAGAAGGATGCCAGGGAAGCTGTGAACTTGAGAGGTTTCTCATGAGACATTGCTTGCTGTATGGGCTAGCCTGGGAATCACTACTGCATTGCCTAGAATCCCCTAGTGAGGAGCTGGCTATACGGCTCAGGGGTAGAGCACCTGACTAGAATCCCAATAGTAAGCGGCCATGGATGTGGCTCAACAGCAGTAGGTGCCTACCTAGCAGCCTTCAGTGAAGGGCTGGGGAGCATGGCGGAGGAGTCAAGATCCTGCCTAGTACTCCACAGAGAGGAGATGGCCCAGGAACCAGACTTACAGAATTATGGAATTCAACACGTCTTTGAAATCCTTGGGCCAGTTTCCAACTCCTCATTTCAAAGAAGGATGAAGTTAGGTTTCGTGATAGTATTTCTGTGATCCCAGTACTAGAGCATTTCTGGGCTAGGGGTGGATCCTGAGTTCAAGACTAGACTGGGCTGTATAGTAAGACCCTATCTCAAACTACCAAGGGCTAGAGGCTTTGTTCAGTGGTAGAGCACTTGCTCAGAGATGGGAGAAGGCTGGGGGTATGGGACAGTGGTAGAGAGATTTCCTAGCAGCACCCAAAAAGTCTAGGTCCAATCAACACTACAAAAACCAACCAACCAACCAAAAAAACAAAACAAAACAAAACAAACAAACAAACAAAAAACAAAGATGAGAAGGGAACAGAAAAGGAGGAGGGGGAGGGAGAGGAAGAGAAAAAAGAAGCCTATGGAATTATGAGGTGTGTAAATCATCACGAGTCTCCACAGCCACAGAGACCTGACTTAATCTTATCTCCGATTTCTGTGTTCTCACAAGCACATCACTGCTAGGGAAGGGAGTCATGGTATTTTATGTGGTACTTCCACAGCTTTATATGGTTTCTGAACTTGGAATCTACTGACTGTCTTCCTAGCCTCTTTTTTATCAGAACATTTATCAGAGCACAAGACCTTGTATGACAACCATGAAACTCCTAGTCTGAGAACGTCTTTAGGGTTGTGGGTATTTATGCACTCCTGTGAAGAACAAGCCATCACACATCCCTGGGTGGGGGGATTCTGAAAATCAAGAGGGATACATCAAAATAAAAATCTTAAGTCTCAATATTTTATATTCCCTCTTTATACATTTTGTATTGACAAATTTGTACAAAAATCTATTAAACAAACTACTATCCATTGTTATTCCTTGCTATATTGCTTACATGAAATGTTAATTAATATTATTATTAGCATTTTCTGTTTAAATTAAGAGTATTTGTTGTGTGCATGTGGAGGCCAGACATTGATGTCAGGTGTCTTCTTTAATTATTATTATCTTGTTATCTTACTGTCTTATTATCATTATTTTAGGGATTTTTATTTCTAATTATACACATGGGTGTTAGTTATTAAGGATATGTGTGTCTGAGTATAGTGCTCACAGAATTCAGATCTCCAGAGCTGGAGTTACAAGCAGTTGTGAGTCATTATAAAAGGATGCTGGGAACTGAACTTGGGTCCTCTTTGAGAGGACCCAAAATACTCTTAACCATTGATTCATCTCCCTGGCTTTCTTTTCTTCTTTTTTTTATTTTTTTTTTATTTATTTTTTACTTTTTGAGACAGATTTGCTATGCTGGTTTGGCACTGAGTTCAGTACTTTGCTCCCCTCCCCCAGTGATGGGATTACATCCTACTGCACCTGGCTTTTAAGGGGTTACAGGGTCCTCACATCTGCATAGCAATACTTGATTTACTGAACCATCTTCCCATCCTCAGGATTATTAGTTTGAGGCCAGCCTGGGATATACAAGAAGATCTTGTCTCAAAACAGGACCAAATTTGACTAATGTTGAGATTTTCTTAAGATTCCACCTCACACCAGTTAGAATGGGTAAGATCAAAACCTCAGGTGACAGCAAATGCTGGTGAGGATGTGGAGAAAGAGGAACACTCCTCCATTGTTGGGGGATTGCAAGCTGATACAACCACTGTGGAAATCTGTCTGTAGGTTCCTCAGAAAACTGGGCATAGTACTTCCTGAGGACCCAGCTATACCACTTTTGGGCATATACCCAAAAGATAGATAATATCTCAAACACATAATAAGGACACATGCAGCCTTATTTATAATAACCAGAAGGTGGAAAGAATCCAAATGTTCCTCAGCAGAGGAATGGATACAGAAAATGTGGTACATTTACACAATGAAGTACTACTCAGCTATTAAAAATGATGAATTCATGAAAGTCTTAGGCAAAAGCATGGAATTAGAAAATATCACCCTGAATGAGGTAATCCAGTCACAATAGAACACACATGGTATGTACTCACTGATAAGTGGATATTAGCCCCAAAGCTCAAAATACCCAAGATATAATTCACAGACCACATGAAGCTCAAGAAGAAGGAAGACCAACGTGTGGATGCTTCAGTCCTTCTTAGAAGGGGGAACAAAATAGTCAAGGAAGGAACACGGAAACAAAGTATGGAGCAGAGACTGAAGGAAAGGCCATCCAGAGACTGCCCCACCTGGGAATCCAGCCCATATATCATCACCAAATCCAGACACTATTGAGGATGCCAAGAAGTGCTTGCTGACAGGAGTCTGATATGGTTGTCTCCTGAGAGGCTTTGCCAGAGTCTGACAAATACGGAGGTGGATGCTGGCAGCCAATCATTGGACTGAGCACGGGGGCCCCCAATGGAGGAGTTGGAGAAAGGACTGAAGGAGCTGAAGGGGTAGTATAAAATTAAGAATAAGAAGGTGTGGGTGGAGCCTATGAGGTCTGAGAGGTCAAACTGAAAAAGGGCCGAGCAACTTGTACAGTATTCAAGGAAGAGGGAAGGATTGGGAATAACATTCATCTTTCAAATATTTGAGACAGATTAAGGAGAGAGATTGTTTTATGCTCCATGAGGGATATTACAACTTTAAATTTGGTCCTTGTTTTAAGATGTCTTAAAAGAGATGTGTAAATATTTTCTCCTCCTTTCCCTCCCTCTCTCCCACCTCTCCCTTTTTTCTCTCTCACTTCCTCCCTCCTTCTTCCCCTTCCTTCCTTCCTTCCTTCCTCCCTCCCTCCCTCCCTCCCTCCCTCCCTCCCTCCCTCCCTCCCTCCCTTCCTTCCTTCCTTCCTTCCTTCCTTCCTCCCTTCCAGGGGCATCTCACATAATTCAGGCTGGCCCCAAACTCACTATATCACATGTCTTAAAACCCTTTGTGGCTTCCCCCCCCCCCCGCTCCTTCCCCTCTCTTCTCATCCTCTCACCTCTCTGCCCCTCTTGGGCTCCCCTCCCCCCTCTCTCCACGTGGTCATGGCCGGCCTCTATTCTCTCTCTACTCTCTCTCTCTCTCTCTCTCTCTCTCTCTCTCTCTCTCTCTCTCTAATATTCTCTAAATAAACTCTATTCTATACCAAAAAAAAAAAAACCCTTTGTGGTTCTAGGGATTGAAATCTAGGGTTGGCCTCACACATGCTAGGCAGATACTCTGCCACTGAGCCACACCCCAGCCCCTCTGTGGGGGATTCTAGGCAGGGGCTCTACCACTGAGCCATGCTCCCAGCCCCTCCCTTGGGGATTCTAGGCAGGGGCTCTACCACTGAGTCACGCCCCCCCAGCCTCTCACTGAGGGATTCTAGACAGGGAGGGGCTCTACCACTGAGCCCCTCCTTGGAGTATTCTAGTCAGGCTATCACTGAACTGTGTCCCTAGCCCCTATTTACTTTTGCTCTTGAAATAGGTTGTACAGAGTTGCTACCTTTGACTCACTCTAGTCCATTAGACTTTGACTTTTCTTTTTTTTAATTTGCTTTTTTATTGAATATCATCTTCATTTGCATTGCCAATGGTAAAACCTTTCCCAATATCCCCCCTTCCTTAAGACCCCAACCTCTTCCCTTCCTCCTTCCCCCTGCTTCCATGTATCTAACACCCCCCTGTTTCCCTTTGTTTGGGCCTCTGTTGAGCTGCCCCCCTCCCCCGTTTCCTTTTGTTCGGGCCTCTGTTGAGCCTTTACCTGACCAAGGACCATTCCTCCCACTGATGCCCAACAAGGCCTTCCTCTGCCACATTTTTGGCTGGAACCATGTATGCCCCTTGGTTGATGGTTCAGTCCCTGGGAGTCTTGGGGCATCTGGGTGGCCAAAATCATTGTTCTTCCCATGGGCCTGTAAACCCCTTCAGCTCCTCTGGGCCATCCTCCAGCTCCTATATTGGGGACCCCATGCCCAGTCCAATAGTTGGTTGTTAGCATTTGCCTCTGTAATTGTAAGGCTCTGGCAGGGCCCCTGCGGAGACAACCTTGGCATGCTCCTTTTGTCGTCCATAGTAGTGTCAGGGTTTGTTGACTGTTTATAGAATGAATCCCCAGGTAGTGCAGTCTCTGGGTGGCCTTTACTTCAGTCTCTGCTCCACACATTGCCTCCCTTATTGCTCTTGTGACTATTTTGTTCCCTTTCTTAGAGGAACCAAAGCACCTGGACATATATCCAGAAGATACTCCTACATGTAATAAGGACACATGTTCCACTATGTTCATAGCTGCCTTATTTGTAATAGCCAGAAGATAGAAAGAACCCAGATGTCCCTCAACAGAGGAATGGATACAGAAACTATGGTATATATACATGCAATGGAGTACTAGTCAGCTATTAAAAACAATGAATTCATGAAATTCTTAGGCAAATGGATGGAATTAGAAAGTGTCATCCTAAGTGAGGCAACCCAATCATAAAAGAACACACATGGTACACACTCACTAATAAGAGGATGTTAGCCCAAAAGCTCAAAATAAACAACTTACAATTCACCTAACTCAAGAAGACCTCGACTTTTCAATCCACTTGCTTCAGCCTCCCAAGTGGGTGGGTCCCTAGCCTGCATTGTTAAGTCTCATCCAACATACACTTTCTAAATAAATGAACTATCAGTCAAAACTTCTCCAAGTAGACCTCACATTAAAGCTCTGTCTTGTCCCTCCAGTCCTTAGCCAGTTAGTAGAAGATTTTTGTATTCTTAAACATACGCTATGCTAAGAATCCCTTTTACTACTGCTAAAATAAACTCGCAAACACAAAACGATTAAGTGACCCTCAGCCTTGGGAGATTAGAGGTCATATACTTGTACTTGACCATTTGTTCTGCATTATGACCAAGGCTAATTGCTTATCCTACAGTTGGTTACAGATCTGAGGATGGTAAGGGCTCTTAGCACAGACTGGGGGGGGGGGGTTAGCACAGGTGCCTAAGGAATGACTGTAGGTACTGCTAGATCTGCCTTTTAAAGCTGTTTATCTGTCCTCCTTAAATCCTGATGCGATTCTTATTTTTTAAATGGCATTTCTGTCCCCTAGGCTTTCTTTCAAGAGGGAGCATCCTTGCATACTTACTTCCCTTTATATCACCGAGTTTCTTTTATATGGTTAGCTCTCAGCGGAGGCTCTTGTATGCTGGGGTTTGATTGCACAAAGCAGTGTAATTCAAGAGGATCATCAGGAGGCTCCCGGGGGAATTCCTTCCTTTGACTGTAATTCTTCTACTGGCTTTTGAAATGAGAGATTGGATTTGATCCTGATGCCGGGACCCATCCACACAGTTCCCCATGTTGTGCTGATCTCCCAACTATAAAGTTATTTTACTGCTACTTCATAACTTTGATTTTTGCTACTGTTATTAATTGTAATATAAATATCTGATATGCAGGATATTTGATGTGTGACCCCTGTGGAAGGGTCGTTTGGCATTGCAGCCCACAGGTCCAGAATGACTTGATTAGATGCTGTGCAAGTTGGTTGCCTCCTGGGAGACACCATTGTTATGAAATACCATCCTCATCTGAGAGGTCACAGACAAGGCTCGAGGTCTGGGCTCATTCTCTCTGTCTCTCCTCTCTGTATATGAAAGTTAGAGAACAACCTCAATTGTTGTTCCTCAGGTGTTATCCACCTTGTATTTTGAGAAGGGGTCATCTCCCATTAATCTGGCCAAGTAGGCTAGGCTGTCTGGGCAGTGAGCCCCAGGGATCCTCTAGACTATTGCCTCCAAGCCAGTTCTGGGGTCATGAGTGTAGACCACCTACCTGGATTAAAAGAAAAAAAAAACAACCAACAAAAGACTAACCAACCAACCAAACAAGACCAGGATATTTAGGGATCTTTACCCAGTGCCCACGATCACGGAATGCTGTTTCCCTCTGAACTGGAACATTCCTTCTAGGAGGAAGGGTGAGAAGCTCATGGAACTCAGGGAGTAAACAGAATTGACACATCTGGGAGAGCTGGTATGTACAGGGTCTTAACTAAGGCTGTGGTGGTTTGAATGAGAATGGGTCCCATAGGCTCATAGATTTGAGCATTTGGTCACCGGAGAATGGCATAATTTGAAAAGATCAGGAGGTGTGGCTTTGTTGGAGGAAGTGTGTCATTGGAGGTGGGCTTTGAGGTTTTCACAAACCCAAGCCAGGTCCAGTGGATCTCTATTCCAGCTGCCTATAGACCCAGATGTAGAACTCGCAGCTCCTTCTCCAGCACCGTGTCCGCCTGCATGCCACCAAGATGATGACAATGGGTTAAACCTCTGAACTATAAGCCAACCCCAATTAAGTGTTTTCCTTTGTAAGAGTTGCTGTGGTCATGGTGTCTCCTCACAGGAATAGAACACTGACTAAGACAAGGTCCTCTCTCCCAGGTTATAGAAGCTATACGCAGTGCTGAGAGAGGAGATTTTTCAGACCTGTCCAGCTACCTACCGGTTGTGCAGAGATCTCCAAGCATGCAGCTTCTTGTGTTGTTGCCATGTTGGGGTGGGTGTTTCAGTGATGCAGCAGTTTTGAATCATGCCTATAAGTCACCTCTCATCTTTACTCCAGTTATAACCCCAATAAAATCTTATCGGCTCCCCAAAGTAGACTTGGTACAATCATCATTTTGGTCTGTCATGGGTTCCCTTTCTGGGGTGAGTAGATGTGTATGTGTGTTGTGCGCATCCCCAGGAAAAGTATCTCATAGCACTCATGAGGTAGGTGGTTTATCATGTGAGCCATGTGCCCAGCCCCAAGGACATCTATTATAACAATGAAGTAGAGAGATGGCAAAATGCACTAAATCATAGAAAAAGAAGAATTTCCTCATCTTACCTCTGTGTGTGTATGTGTTTGCATGCATGCATGCATGCATATATGTGTGTATGTGTGCATGCACATGTATATGTGTGCATGCACATGTATATGTGTGCATGTGTGTGCGTGCATGGATACATGAGTGTATGAGTGTGTGTGCTTGCATTATCTTCAATTGCACTTCCACTTTACTTAATGAAGGCAGGGGCTCTCAATCAAACTCAGAGTTGGCAGATATGGCTGCTTCTCCTAGCTTGTTCCGGAGGTCCCCCATCTCTGCTTTCCAGGCCTGGAACTACAAGTTGTTGTCAACACCGCGAGGCCCTTACACAGGTCCTGGGAATTCAAACTTATCCTGACTCTTGTATAGCAAGCGCTCTAACCACGGAGCCATCTCCGCAGCCCTGACAAGAGTTTGTTTAAGGATGCTCTAGAAGGGAACACTCACAGATCTGAAAGGAAAAGCAGAATTAATCTGTAACCCCCTCTCCTGTGTGCAGTCTTCAGATGGCTCTCACCCAGACGATGGTCTGCTGACTCAGCGCAGACAATCAGCAAGGAGACGGATTTTGCACAGAAGTGAGAGAATTTTCACTAGGACACCGATGATCAATGGAGAGTGTCGAAGGACACAGAATAGCTGCAGTTTTAACACTGGCAGAAATTCTGACTGCACTTTCTAAAACAACATGGGTTCCTTTCTTTCCTTTTTTCATGCTTTTTGCCCCCAAAGCAAACGGCAGCTCTCTTGTTTCTGAGTGCAGTAACACAATCCAGATCACTACAGAGGCTATTTTTAAATTTACCTTCTCTTGCATATAAGGTTTTGCTGCATAGCCCAGGCTATATTTGTTGTGATTCTCCTGCCTCAGCCTCCCAGATATGTACCACCATACCTGGCTCTTTCGGGCTAGCCTCTAATTCCCTGTATAGCCGAGAATGACTTTGAACTCCTAATTCTCCTGTGTCCATCCCCGAGTGCTGGCATCACAGGTGTGCACCATCACGTGTGGTCCTGTGGGTGGAGACAGGGCTTTGTGCGAGCCAGGCAAGTTCTCTACCAATTGGGCTACAGCCCCAGCCCCAGATCACATATCAGTACCATCGGAACCCTTGTTCCTTTATGGAGGCAAAACTTACATGAACTAAGTACATTCCCCCTGTTATATAAGGATCCGACTAATTGTCTCCTAGGCCTTCTCATCTCCCCAAATAGGAACTTTGTACCCAGTGAATAATAACCCTGTCTCCCCCATCTTCTGGCCTCTGCATGCAGAATCATTTTGTACTCCTTTTGTGTCTGGTTTATTTCATGTAGCATATCCTTAGGAATTCTTGACAGCTATTTAGAATTTGGCTGCCCCAGTGTTTTGGATACAGATTTCTGTAGTACGTGACATAATTCCCCAATTATCTTCTCAGAGACTTTCGCTGTGTCCCTCTTCCCCCTAAAATGGTGAATAGAAGTTTCTCTCCAAATAAGTCATCTTATGTATTTTGAGTACAACTTCCAATAGCAACAGTCGTGGGATAGTCCACCCTGGCAGGGCTCTGAAGTTTTCCAGAGCCCTTTTGCAAAGGAACTGTGGCCAATAGTGGTGTGGATCCTGTGGCTGTACCCTGCAGATTTGTATCCGTGAGTATGGCTGGACCCTTGGAAATCTCCCACTCTGCAATATGATTCCAAGGCTTCTTTATTCCAAAGAACTCCAACCCATTTAGTGTGTGCACTTACTGCAAACCAAAATACTCCATCACTTTAATGGTTTTCGTACATTCTTTTACAAGCCTCAAGTTTTTGTTTTTGTTGCTGTTAGACTCAACAAGATATAAAATTTCTCTGTCAAGTTGCTATACAAGCTTCTAAATTCTTACTCTCAGTTTCTGTATTTGTCTTATCGGGGCTCAGAAGCAAAAAGTTCTAAGCTCCTCACCCCCCCTCCTGGCAACCCCTATCTCTTTAAATTACTCCATTCTAAGGATAACTATGTTGGCTACCTGAGAATTTACTTTAATAGAGCCTAGTTTTGTGTGTGTGTGTGTGTGTGTGTGTGTGTGTGCACGTGTGTGTGTGTGTGTGTGTGTGCACGTGTGTGTGTGTGTGTGTGTGTGTGTGTGTGTGTGTGTGTGCGTGTGCTCAGTTGTCATGCCTCAGGCTCTATCCACCTTTATTTCATCTTGGGTGTTTTGCCTGCTTGTGTATGTGCACCATCTGCCTGCAGTACCATTGGAAGCCAGAAGAGGGCAATAGAGTCCCTGGGACTGGGGTTACAGAAGGTCGTTAGCCACCCTCTGGGTGCTGGGAATTGAATTTAGGACTGCTTCAAGAGATAAGTCAGGGCAGGAACTGAAGCAGCAACCATGGAGGATTGTACCTCATGGCTTGTTCAACTCAAATTCTTATACCATCCCCATCCAGGACCACCTCCCCCAGGGGGTTGTGGCACTGTCGCCAGTGAGCTGGGACCTCCCACACCAACATTATTTATTTATTTATTTATTTATTTATTTATTATTTTTGTGGTGGTGTTTCTTGGATTGCCACTCCCCCAGCCCCTCTCTGGGGGATTCTATGCTACCACTGAGCCACGCCCCCAGCCCCTCCCTGGAATATTCTAGGCAGGGGCTCTACCCCTGAGCCAAGCCCCCAGCCCCTCACTGGGGGATTCTAGGCAGGTATTCTACCACACTTATGTTGTAGATATGATAAACATTGTAGCAATGAGTTCAAATGCATGGATGGTGATGCATAGGTTACATGTATCATTTACATTTGGGTCTATCACGGATTTGGGTGTTTAAATGTAGTTCTAGAAGCAATCCCCTGCATTCTGAAAACAACTAGGCTTCTATTGAGACATCCATGATTAAAAATAACCAAAAAAAAAAAAATCTCTTAGTGTTTAGGGTTCTATCCCCAGCACTATGTCAACAGAGTGAGGTAATACAGGTCTGTAATCCCAGCACTCAAGTGGTGGAGACAGGAGAATCATAAACTCAAGGTTATCTTCTGCTACACCGTGCATTTGAAGCCAGCCTATATGCATTTTCCCATGAACCTCAAATCATCTCATGCCCTATCAGGACTGAGGCCAGCAGACATCACACTTCACAGCATAGCTAGAGGCAGCATTCTTTCATGTACCAAATCTGGGTCTTGAACTGTAATAATATCTACGTACAATAATATCTCCTTTGCCATTTGTATTTTCATTTTCTGTATTCTGAGACAGGGTCTCACTATATAGCCTAGGCTGGCCAGAAACACGGGATCCCCTTGCCTCTGATGTCTGAGTGCTAGGATGGGATTCCATCCTTGGTTTATCATGCATGCCATTATATACCTACTTTTTTTTTTTTTTTTCCTTTTGACACGGGACCTATTAGACTTGGCCTCAAACTCACTATGGACTCGAGGATGACCTCAAACCCTAATACTTGCTTCCATTTTCTGCCACCTCCTGCCATCTCTCTAGTCCTGCATGGGAGGCATGCGCCACCACACCTGGCTCACAGCACTGAGGAGAGAAACCCAAGGCTTCACGCATGCGCAGCAAGGGCCCTACCGACTGAGCCGCATCCTCTGCCCTAGCTGCCATTTTAAATCAGTGCAAGTTTGGACAGGCAGGCACCTCATCTCACAGAGCCTACTGGATGAAAACATGGGGCAGGGGTGGGGGCGGAGGCTGTGAGAACGCACGAGCACACGTATACAGAGCCTGGCTTAGAGCGAGCCGTCACATACTTCTCCTCTTCTTTGAGAATTCTGTTACGGTCCAGAAAGCTGCTGCTCTTAAATACTTGGCTTATAGGTGGAAGGCATGGTGAATTGCTTCCCAGTAGTGCCTGATAACAGATTGAAGATGCCTGCTGGCTTGGGGGGATTTTTTTTTTCCTGGAAAGTCTGCCATCCTTGACTCTTAAAAAGATTGTGTCTGGTAGCAGTAAACAGGCTTTTAGCAAAATAGGTCTTTAATCCCATTTGGGCTTATTTTGCACTGACAATGGAAGTGGAAATGCAAATGATCTCTCTCTTCTTCTCCTCCTCCTCCTCCTTCTTCTCCTTCTCCTTCCTTCTTCTCCTTCTTCTCCTTCTCCTTTTCTTCTTCTTCTTCTTCTTCTTCTTCTTCTTCTTCTTCTTCTTCTTCTTCTTCTTCTTCTCCTCCTTCTCCTCCTCCTCCTCCTCCTCCTCCTCCTCCTCCTCCTCCTCCTCCTCCTCCTCCTTCTTCTCCCTAGTGGGTGGGCAGAGAATAGGAGTTTCTACCTTGTTGGGCTAGGCAGTCTTGGACAGTGGTTACTGGTGAAGCATGAGCAGGAATTGTTTTCGCCTTAGCGGAGGGCAATTGGACATGTTTATTAAAAATGCAAATGTGCGTCTCACTTTTTAGAGATTTATTTAGTTTTTATATATGTGTGCTTGTGTGTCTGTGTGTCTGTCTCTCTGTGTGTATGTTATGTCTGTGTAGGTGCCTGCAGAGGCAGGAATAGGGGCTGGGAGCTGGAGATACAGGTGGTTCTAAGTCACCCGATGTGAGTACCTGGATACACAGTCTGGTCCTCTGCAAGAGCAGAAATTGTTCTTTTATTAACCACAGTGCCATCTCTCTGGTCTAGTCACTTCTTGAAACGTATTTTTACTTGCTCATATGTGAAATGAAGTAGTTACTGAAAACCTGAAGCTATATCCTCAAAGGTATTTATTTATTTGGATTCTTGGGTGTGATGTGAGCGGGGAGGCCTCGAGTATATGTGTGTTGTTTCACACAGATATGGCCAGTGTCAAGGAACCCAATGCCTCAGACCCAGAGTCTTCTAGCGTGAGCGCTCCGATGTGGCAAAGCCTGCTGGCCTGAGTTCGAATGTTGGGAGCATGCGCAAAAACTACCAACTGCCGTTTCTTCCTCCTCCCAGAAGGCTGTGGACTGAGATTGTTCTCCCACAGAGACCTCCTACTGAGAATAGCCAACTCCTCCACCCCCACCTATACCCCTGCCCCCAGTCCCTGGCTGTTGTAAATTATAAGTTGTATGAGGCTCTGGATTGTTTCCTGGCTGGTACTGATCCAACAGAGCACACAAGATCTCCCTGATCCCAGCTTTTCTGCACTGCTGTCTGCTCATTCTTTCTTCCTTCTCTCCAAAGGCAGGTGAAGTCCTAGCCTCCATGGATGAGGCGTGCGTGTGTGTGTGTGTGTGTGTGTGTGCGCGCGCGCGCGCGAGTGCGCGTACTCGTGGGTCAGGTCACACACATGGGGAGGCCTGAGGTCAACCTCAGGTGTCTTCCTTAGTCACTCTCTCCGCCTTGTTTGCTTTGCGTCAGAGGCTCTCATTTTTACCTGGGAAGTTATTCATTTCACTGTAATGGTGGTTGGCCAGTAAACCCTAGGATCCTCCTGTCTCTACATGGAGTCTGTCTTTTATGGATTCTGAGGAACCAAACTCAGGTCTTAAGCTTGCATGGCAAGAAGACATTTAGCAACTGAGCCAACTTCCTAGGCCCCCAGACCCCCTTTTAAAAATATGGATTAACCAAGCTAGCTTGGAACTGGTCAGGTAGGTGAAGATGGCCTTGAACTCCTGATCCTCCGGCCGTCACACGCTAAATGCTGAAATTACAGGTATGCACGGAATGCCTAGCATTCTGTGTGGATGTTGGGTTCCAAATTCTAGTCCTCGTGATTATTCAGCAAATAGCCTGGCTGACCGATCTTGCTAGCCGCATCATCTAACTTTTAAAAAAATAAAAAGCCAGAAGCCAAGACACACACCCGTAATCTCAATGGCTGAGATGATGAGCAAGGGGGCCCGTGAAGCTGCTCTGGTATATTAGTTACTTAAGGTTTTTTGCTGTCACAAAATACCAGACAAAAGCAACTTGAGTTTGAGGGCATAGTCAAGTCCATCATGATTGGGAAGTCTTGGTAGCAGGAGTATGAGGTGGCTGATTGCATTGCCAAATTGTCCTTCTGTGTAGATCTGTAACCAGACATGATAGAAGGAGGAATTCAGGGATCTTCAAGTTCTACCCAAAGAGGATTTGATCACCTACCTCTTGAGCTAGCACAGGATCATCCATTTCCTTGTTATTCTTCCCCAAGAAGCTCAGGAAACGGGACTGTTAACATTGATCAAGGGGAGACTTGCTGGTGGGCCTCCTAACCACCTCTCCATTCTCTACAATAGGCAAAGGTAGCTAGGCTTTCTGTGATAGCCCATTCCTTGACAAAGCCTAGAATCATCTCAGGAGGAAGTCTTAGTTGAGTAATTACCTAGATTAAATTGGCAGATGGCTTGTGTGTGTGTGTGTGTGTGTGTGTGTGTGTGTGTGTGAGATTGTCTTGATGGTTAATAGATGTAGGAGGGCCCTGCCCACTACGGGCGGCACCATTCTCTAAGCTAGCTAGCAGTGTTTCACCATGGCTTCTGTTAAGTTTCTTCCCCTTAATTCCACCAATGGTGGACTATGACCTGGAAGTAAAATCCAAACAAATCCTTTCTCCCCCAAGTTGCTTTTGATTGTGATTTTTTTTTTTTAAATCACAGCAACAGAGATAAAACCAGAACACATGGTCTCTCCCATAAGCTCGGCTTTGCAAAAACAGTTTCCTTTTACTTTTTGTGTGTGTTTTCTGGGCTTTCAAGCCCATGGGTATTTTGAAGGAAACATATTCCATCTGTTTCTGATTTGCTTCCATTAAACTTGCCAGAAGTTTCTTTCATAAAGTCTATGTCACGTCTGGGAAACCTTCCTCAGCCCGTTTTTCCTTTTCCTTTTTCTTTTTTGTAAAGTCTTTTAGGTCAAATCTTCACTCACTAAAGGAAGTAGAAAATTGAGATAATTATTGGGCTACAATTGAGATCAGAACCACTCTCCACCTTCCTCCTTTCTTACCTGACTGTTTTTTTTTTTGGGGGGGGTAGTAGTAAAATATAGAATGCTTTCATATGGAGGTGATTGGTCTAGTGATCCACTTGGAGTTCTTTGTGTAGACATAGTCCTTAAAGACCTGTTTCCAGAGCCCCAAATGCAAAGTTTTCTGTTTCAACTTGAGTTAATCTCACTTAAGTGTCCCTGGTCTGTTTCTTTTTCAGAAATGTCTGAATTTGAGTAGGATATAAATGTGAGAAAATACTTTTATTTATTTATCCTTCACTTAGAGGAGAACGTGTCATAAATTCAAGCAAAAAATAATGTGCATAAAACTTTCAAATGGTATCATTAACTTTCAGATGATAAGTATTATTGTGTTTATTAGCAATGAATGCCAAAACATTGAAGAGTGCCTGGGAGAGTTGAAGTAGGCCAGGAAAAAAAGGAATATATTGGGGAGAAACAGAGACAGTTCACTTTAGATGACAATAGTTCAAGTACCCAAGATACACATTGGTTTGTGGGGCTAAGAATTTGTTAGTCATCTCTGCCCCTAGTCTTGAAGAGGTCATATAAGTTATTTTTATGTAGCTGCTATAGAACCTTTGGGAGATATAAACAAAGTCTACTCAACTCAAATAAGGAATCACCCACCAACCTAAATAATGCTTCTACAAAAGTCCAGCTTAGTGAATCAATTAGTTTATTGTGATTACTTAAACAAGTATGGGTGAAGAGTGACTTACAAGAAAAGGGATGACTCAAGGATAAACTTTTACCGAAGAAAACCTGCCCCAGGCATGGGGGCCTTCTCACAAAAGCTACATTTCTTGAGTTCCCTGAAGGACTTGCAAGTAGTTCAGTTGGTGAAAGAGTTTCTCCTGGCATCTTGGCTGATCAAAGAGTCTCTTTTATCCAGTAATTATTATGTTTTTTATAACCTTCAGGTGATATATTGTGAATCCTGTTAGTTTCAGGAACTTTCTGAGACTTGCGCAATACTTACTTCCCACAGCTCATAGGTTTTTGTCCTCCTTCCTGGAAAGCAATGTTTTACTTCAGAGGAAATTGCTACACAACAATAGCTATAACAAAATAACCATTACAAACAACATATTCAAGGAAAGTTTTATTTTGGCTTATGGTTTTCTGTAGTTTCAGTTCATTGTGGCCTTGGGGGTACATAGTGATGGGAACATCTGGTGAAGCTCTTCATATCTTTTAGACCTGACTACAAGGGACCGGACCCAAACCAGTGCAGGCTATAATGTTCAAGGGCCAACACCCAGTGATCCACTTCTACCAGGCAGGCTCTACATCTTAAAGATTCCACAGCCTCCTCAAACAGCACCACCAGCTGGGGGAGCAAGCACTGAACACATGAGCCTGTGAGAGCATTTCACATGCCATACCAGGCTGAATAAGGGACTAAGGAGATGTGAAGAGCTAGAACCTCCTAGAACAGTGGATCTCAACCTTTCTCACACTGCAACCCTTTAACGCAGTTCTTCAAGCGGTGGGACCCCCCCCAACCATAAAATCAATTTCATTGCTACTTCATAGCTGTAATGTTACCATTGTGATGAATCATAATGTAAATATCCGATATGCAGGATATCAGATATGCAACCCCTGTGAAGGGGTTGCGACTCACAGGCTGAGGACTGCTGTCCTAGAAGCACAACAGAGTTCTCTCTATCCCTATTTGTGTGTGTGTGTGTGTGTGTGTGTGTGTGTCTGTGTGTGTGTGTCTGTGTGGTCTGGAGCTTGCTGATGTTTTAGTGTGGCTGGCCAGTGAGCTTCAAAGGTCCTGTCTTTCAGTCTCCACTGTTGGAATTACCAGCATGCATCATCACTCCTGGCTTTTCACACAGGTTCTGGGTATCCAATGTGCATCCTTGTTTTGTCAAACCAAGCACTTGCCTAAGTCATCTGCCCACTCTTTGAATTTTCAGTTTATTTTTTTCTCTCTGAACTTTATGGCATTATCAACAAGGGAGATTTTTATTTGGTGATTTTATTTTCTACTTCTCTCCTTTTGAAAAATTGAATATGTCCTTTCCCCCTAAAAAGCACAGACATTCCCCAGAAATTACTAGCAGTGAGGGTGAGGTAGTGGTGATGTACAGGTGTGGTGTGCAGGTGTGATGTGATGTGCGGGTGTGATATGCAGGTGAGGTGTGCAGGTGTGATGTGTAGGTGAGGTGTGCAGGTATGATGTGCAGGTGTGATGTGCAGGTGTGGTGTTCAGGTGTGGTATGCAGGTGTGGTATTGCAGGTGTGGTGTATAGGTGTGATATACAGGTGTGATGTGCAGGTGTGATATGCAGGTGTGGTGTGCAGGTGTGGTGTGCAGGTGAGGTGTGCAGGTGAGGTGTGATGTGCAGGTGAGGTGTGCAGGTGTGGTGTTGCAGGTGTGGTGTTGCAGGTGTGGTGTTGCAGGTGTGGTGTGCAGATGTGATGTCCAGGTGTGATGTGCAGGTGTGGTGTTGCAGGTGTGGTGTGCAGATGTGATGTCCAGGTGTGATGTGCAGGTGTGGTGTTGCAGGTGTGGTGTTGCAGGTGTGGTGTGCAGGTGTGATGTGTAAGTGTGGTGTGCAGGTGAGGTGTGCAGGTGAGGTGTGCAGGTGTGATGTGCAGGTGTGGTGTTGCAGGTGTGGTGTTGCAGGTGTGGTGTTGCAGGTGTGGTGTTGTTGGTGTGGTGTTGCAGGTGTGGTGTTGCAGGTGTGGTGTTGTAGGTGTGGTGTTGCAGGTGTGGTATGCAGGGCAAACTGGGAGGGAGCTTTTCTGGAAGCAGCTCAGACTTTGAAGTCTGAGTTCAGGTTTAAAATGAGCACTTTTCTTTAACTTCCACAGTGCAGAGAATTCCCAAAAGGAAAACAATGCAACACAAAACACACAAAAACAAACAAAAAACCCCAATGAACAGACAATGAACAGACAATGAACAGATAACAATGTGAAGCTCTGTGGCCGAGTAATGGATTCCCACCGTGACTTTTGCTCTCAGTGAGAAATATTTAATATATTGCTCTCAGATCCCCTGACTATAAAATAAAGTCTCTAACTAAATGTGCTGGCCCACACTTGTAAACCCATTATTTAGCAGGAGTACTGTGAGTTCGAGGCCAGCATGGGTTACATAGCCTGACCCTATCTTTATTTAAAAAAGAAAAGATAATTCAATCTTTCTTCCTTAACCAAAAAAGAAATGATGAAGAGTTTTGTTGTTGTTTTTTTTTTAAAAAAAAAAAAACAAACACAAGACTTTTCCAGAAAACTTTTGTTCAACAGCAAGTTGTTTCCAGTGTAGCAAACTAGATACTAAATGTGTGTTGAGTTCTGTTTTTTTAAACTTCTTCCCTCATAGGGAGTGTGAAGGTGTGGCATTTGTCCTCAGGATACAGTGATATTGATAGAACTTAGAATTTATTATTTGGATACTTACCGTTTTTCAGATGTGAATTTTTTTTTTTAGGTAATTATCTGCTCCTAGGTATTGCTTCATAATATTTAAATCTGAAATTTTACATATAGAGTGTTCCATGTTCTAAAGAGCATACCAGATTGTCTCGCCTACTTCAAATGTTTCATTCTTAAATATGAGAAACTAGGATTTTTTTTTTCAACTTGAGCTGATTAGTTTTGGTCAACTTGACATAAACCTAGATGCACCCGGGAAGAACACATCTCACTTAGGAAATTGCCACCGTGCGGTTGACCTGCGGTCATGTCTGTGGGGCTTTTTCTTGATTGCCAATCAATGAATCAGCCCATTGTGGGCTGTACCTTCTCTGGGCACATGGCCTTGGGTTACGTAAAAAGGTAGCTGAGCAAACCCGTAACTGTGGCCCTTGGTGATCGGTGACCTCTGCTCCTGTTCCTGCCTCTGTATTTTTGCCTTGAGATCCTGCCTGGCTCCCTTCAATGATGGACTGCAACCAATTCAGCAGTTAGGCAAAAAACAAGCAAGCAAACAAACAAACAACAACAACAACAACAACAAAAATCCCACTATCTTCCCTCAAGTTATTTTGGTCAGTGTTTTTTATCACAGCTTCAGAAATGAAAGTGGGCCACCATCCCAAATTAAACCAGGGATAAGCCACTTGAAACTGTAATTTTTAAAATTTTTTTCATCCATTATTATTCTGTGTGTATGTGTGTGATATTTGGGTATGTGGGTGTGTGCATATCATGGTACATGTGTGAAAGTCAGAAGTGCTTCTTTGTTTCCTCCGTGTGGAGGCAGAGGTGTTTCTCTCTCTTTCTCTCTCTCTCTCTCTCTCTCTCTCTCTCTCTCTCTCTCTCTCTCTCTCTCTCTCAGTTCTGGAAGTCTCTCTGTAGACCAGGCTAGCTTCAAACTCACAAAAATCTGCTGGCCTCTGCCTCCCGATGGCTGGAGTAAACCCATGTTCTGTTACACCCAGCTGAGTCTCTCCTGTGTAGCACAGCATGCACAGCACACACACACACACACACACACACACACACACACACACACACACCAGACATGGTGGTACATGTTTGCACCTCTATTGCTGGGGGAGATGGGTGGATACAGGTGGCTCTCTGGCCAGGCAGCCTAGAAAACTCAGTGAATATGTAGCCATTGAGAGCAGTGGGTAGTGACTGAGTGTAATAGCTGAGTTTACCCTCTGGCTTCCACATATTCATGTGTGCACAGGTACACATATAAACACAAACCAAAAAGTTTTAGAAGCTGATGCAAATGTTAGTGCCTCTCATTTTTCACACAGGAGAGAGAGAGAGAGAGAGAGAGAGAGAGAGAGAGAGAGAGAGAGATCAATTTCTTCGGCTAAATTGACCTAAAGAGTGTTCTGGAAATATTTCCAGGTGAGCTGTGCCAGCCCTCCTTGTGGGGAAGAGTTTAGTGTTGTCACACTGTTCTCCCACGACACGGTGGGGAGTGTTTTCCTCCTGAACTTGTTTATACATCGTGTGCTCTTGCAATGCTATTAAATTCCCAGCCGAGGCATTTCCCATGCTACGCTAAACTCAAATCCTCTTTAAAAAATAATTCTAGATTGATTCCATATACAGGGTTGGATGAAGAGCATGCCTAAACACTGTCATGTGCTTTAGGTACAGGGGACAGAATGTTCAGCTGCGTTTGATTGGACAGAATGTCTGAACCGTGCCACTTAATTAAAACAGAAAAAGGCCTGCAGCTTCTCAGTGGGGCTGTGTTTTTAGGTCATTTCTATATCATTCCTGTGACCTACTTTTCTTCTTCAATGTACATTTCACTGTGTGCATGTTAAGATCTGGGAGAGCAATTTGTACTGAGTTCTCTTTTTTTGTCAGATTCCTTGCACATTGGCTAACCTTTCCTGATTTACCAGGGCTTTGCCCACGCCATGCTTTCTTATGAGAACATAGTGCTTAAAATAGGATGGAATGACTTTTTTCTTTTTTTAAAGACAAGGTCGCACTATGTAGCCAAGGCTGTCCTCAAACTCATGATTCTTTCTCCTCAGGCTTCAAGTGCCGAGATTCCAGATGAATACCACCACCTTGCCTCTTGAAGAACTATTTTTGGGTGAGTATATGTGTGTGTATATGTGGTCATATATGTGCATGTGTGTATGTGTGTATGTGTGTAGGTCTTGGCTGTATTTTTTCTGGTGCTATTTATCTGGTGTTTTTTAAACTATTATTATTATTATTATTATTATTATTATTATATTATTATTACTTTGTATGTTTGTATGTGTGTATATGTATGTGTGTATGTATATGTGTATATATCTGTGTTTATATGTGTATGTATGTGTGTATATGTGTTTATGTGTGTGTTTGTGTGTATATATGTGTTTGTATATATGTATGTGTGTGTGTTTGCGTGTATGTATGTATGTGTGTGTTTGTGTGTATGTATGTGTATTTGTGTATATGTGTATATCTGTGTTTGTGTGTGTATACGTATTTGTGTTTGTATATATGTTTGTGTGTATGTCTGTTTGTCTGTGTGTGTGTGTTTGTGTGTGTGAGAGAAAGTACATACCCTGGTATAAGTGTAGAGCTCAATGCTTCGTGGACTTAATTCTCACTTTCCAAACCTTCATGTGGGTTCCAGGGATGGAATTCAGGTCGAAACTTGCACTTGTACCACAGAGCCCTTTTGCAGGCTCCTCTTTGATTTTGGAGACAGGGTTTCTTACTGCTTTGGAGCACATCAATTAGGCTAGGCTGTCTGGTCATCAAGACGCAGGGATCTGTCTGTGTTTGCCGCCCTGAAGCTGTGATTACAAAAGCACCGGGTTTGAACCGAAACTTCCCAGCCAGTGCTTAGATGAGCATAGAACTCATCCAGTCCTTGTTGCCTGTGGCTTCAGGAGAGGCAGGGTTTTAGAGCACCAGAGGGTGTGAACTCTTCATCTTCAAGGGGAACAATTTGGCAACAGCAGCCTCTCAGCTAAAGCATTCAGTGGCTGTTAACAGGATACAATTAAGTCTATGACCTCTTATGACTACCTGAAGTACCACTTAGAAATGAGAATTCTTTCTAACAAGCAGCCACATTATGCAGTTGTTCATGCTTGATATCCATAAAGGCTTTGCTTATCATTCTGGGTGGATGAGCAGGAAATATCTCTAAGTGTTTTCAAAATAGCAGTAAACTACCGGAAGGGTCTTAGTGTCTTAGTTACTTTTATTGGAACCAATGTACTCTAAACAGCTAAAGAGAAGAAAGGTTTATTTAGGCTCATGGTTTCAGGGGTGTTATTCACTGTGTTGGAGAGGGTCTGACAATGTGGACTAGTTCATATCATGACAGAATCCAGAGAAATAGATACAGAAAGTCGCCAAAGCACGATAGATTGCCCATGAACTTGACCCGTACTCCCATAACCCAATTCCTTCAAATAATCCTACCTCTTCTCTTTTACCATCTTCAATAATACCATCACATTGGAATTCCATCAAGGGATTAATCCATCGATTAGGTCAGAGCTTATAATTTGTCCTTATCACAGAAATAACCAGAGGTGTGCTTCATAATTCTAGGTGTTTTCCAGTCCAATGAAGTTGACAGTCAAGACTCTTTAGTATCTTAAAGTATAGGTTTCTTGAACATACTAGAGACTCTAATTTAATAATGTACTTTGTTATTGAATAAGAGAGCAATATAGCTTTAGCCCATAGGAAGACAGGTTAGAACACTCCCTTCTGTTCCAGCCCTTCTCAAATAATATTACCTTTCTCTCCTTTAGCTCTACCATATTGGCAGTGGTCCTGGGGTCTGGGATCTGAGCTCAGGAATTTGGTTACTGAATTAAATATCACTCGTGGGGTGGGGGTGGGGTAGCCAGGTCAAGTGGTACTTACACAAACAGAACTCTACCACTGAGCCACACCCTAGACCCCTCACTGGAGGATTCCAGGCAAGTACTCTCCTGATGATACATGCTTCTAGTCTTTCACTGAAGGTTTCTAGGCAGGACTCTACACTGAGCTATGCGCATAATCCCTATTCTATTTATTTAATATTTTTAGATTATAGTACAATGACATCATTTCCCGCTTTCTTTTCTCCCTCCAAACCTTCCCGTGTGCCCGCTCTTGATTCTCTTTCAAAGTTATGGCCTCTTTTTCTTTAATTATTCTTACATATTTATGAATGTATATATACTCTATGTGTAATATATACCCTTTGATGACATAAATGCAACCTGCTCAGTCTGTACAATGTTCCTTGTATAATCACCTAAAACTGTCTCTAACCTTTCTGATACTGTTCTTGAAAGGTGGGGCCCTTGTGTCTTCTGCCCTTGGATCTGGGTGGGTGTAGTGGATGTTCCAGTGAATAGATCATGGCAGATGTGATTGCAGAGCTGTTACCGGAGCAGTCATCAGCTTGTGTCTTGAGACACTTATTCTGGAAGACATTGTCTTTGCATAAGAGTCCTGACCACCCTGCAGAGGCCGTGGGCTCAGACCCAGTCGTGCAGCCAGCTGCCAGGAGCATTGAGTGCCAGCCGTCTGTGTGAGCCATGGCGGACATCCAGGCCACTTGAGACCTCACATGACCACAGTACTTGTGGGGACATCTGACTGCCACTCTGTGAGAGCCTCCAATTCAGAACTGTCTAAGCCTCACACAGATTCCTGACTCACAAAATTAGTAATCAAATAAAATAATTGTTACTTTTTTTTGGGGGGGTTGTTTTTTAAACAGAGTTATTAGAAGAATGCATACCAGCATTCAGGAGCTGTGCCTATTATTTTTGTTTATTTTAGTATTTAGTCATTGCACAAAATGGTCGGTTTTATTATCATCACATTTTCATGAATGCATATCAAATGCACTGTTCGGTGTACTGGCAGAATATTATTTCCCACTCTCCGGGGCTCCCTTTAACCTCATCTGTCGCTGGAGGATCTACAGGCTGTACTCTTTGAATTAATGCCTTCAGAGGTGTATAGAATTTTGGTAAGACACATTCAGCTCACTGTGTAAGGGAACTGTGATGAGAGACACACCCATCCATCTGAGTATCGGTGTTTGTGTTTTAGAGGGAAGGATATCTGTTTAGAGACCTTGGGGGCTCAGTTCTTCATTAAGCAGTGGAGGGAAGCTTCCATAGAGGTACAGATGAGAAATGTGAGGCACCAGAAGGCTTCCAGACACTGTTGGAAGGCCAAGGCCAAACTCCACAAGCTGCTTCAGGCACCAGGGTTGGCCTCAGGAGCCTGTCCAAAGATGTTCTGGAACCCAGCTCTGTCTGGCTCTGTCCAGAGTCACCCTTGGCCACCACTGCCAACATGATCAACTGCGGTCTTGGGAGGCTTAGGATGCTGATGGATTATACTCTCCTGCTTTTGATCTGATGTGAGAGCAGAATAGCACCTGGGACAGGGTGTGTAACCGTTCCATTAACATGCTGATCTGAAAGGTTTTTCAAAGGTTCACGTGGTGAAGGTTTGGTCCCCAGTACAGGAGTGGGAGAGGCAGGCTTCTGAGAAGTGCCTGGATGATGACGGTTCTCTTCCTCTCCCTGCTCCTCCTCTTTCGCCTGTTCCTTTTCCATCCCCCTTTCCCCTCTCTAATTCCTGTCCACCATGAGCTGATGCCTGTTTCATCTACTCCCTTCCGCAGACTCTGCCTCATGGTTGACCAGGATCAACGGAGCCAAGTGACCCTCTAGTGGAACTCCTGACGCCAGGAGCAGAACTAACCAAGCCTGTTCTTTAAGCGGACGTTTTCCGTCATTTTCTCGCATCCTAATCTTTGGTGCAGCTGAGAGGCTCACTGTTGTGGTCGCAGCAGCACCCTTCCTTCCGTTTGCCAAGCATATTGCTCAGCCACTATGCCCTTGGGGAGGTGCTGGGGGAGGGTGGCAATGGGGCACAGCTCACTTGTGTGCTCAGATAGATTCTTCTTGTCACCCTTAGGGTAGATGTCACTCTCTGTTACATGCCACAGATCTGTAGGGTCTTAAGGCACTAAGTGTTTCTGGGTGATGCTATCTGAGGTGTGTTTTGGGCAGTAGTAATCCTCTACTGTTCTCCCTCCTTGTGTGTGTGTGGGTGTGTGATCTGCCTATGTGTTATGTGTGTTGTGTGTGTATGCACTCTATGTATATTGTATATGTGTGTTGTGTGTGTTTATTGTATGTGTATGTGTGTGTGGTCTTGCATGTACATGCACAGAGGCCGGAGGAGGACGTGTTCTGACCTATCCCACTCCACCTCATTCTCTTGATATAGGGTCTGCCCCTGAACCTGGAGGCAGGCCGTCAGCCAGCAGTTCCCAACAGTCTTCCTGTCTCCAGCTGGCATAGTGCTGAGGTTATATACACTTCCAGCTTGTTGCATGGGACCAGGGATCTGAATTCTGGACTTCATGTTTGCATAGCAATCACTCTTACTCACGGAGCCATCTCCCCACACGCCCCTGGAATGCTTTTCCAGTGGCCAGAGACTCCGTATCAAGAGTTTTGAAATAGGTGTCCCGAGAGCTTTACTCAGTTCACTAATCCCATGCGCATTCCTCGGGTGACATGGTCCACGTGCCCCACAGGAATCTTGAAGGAAACACTTTTAAGCATGGAACTGGGTTGAAGTCCCTGTTAGTAATGTGCTTACTATGCAAGAATAAAGATTCAAGTTTAAGCCTCCAATATCCATGTAACCAGTTTGGCATAGAGGCACACGTGTATAACCATAACGCTGGGAAGCCCAAGAGGGGCACACTCCCAGGGCACATGGACCATCCAGCCCATCTAATCAGGGAGCTCCAGGTCCAGTGAGAGGCCCTACCACAATAAATGTCTAGGCAACTGAGGAAGACACCTGATGTTGACCTCTGGCTTTCAAATGCACATGTGTCCACAAGTACATACACCCATATGAATACAGACACACAGACACAGACAGACAGATAGATAGACACATACATACAGACACAGACAGACAGACACAGACAGACAGACAGACACAGACACAGACACAGACACACAGACACAGACACACACACACACACACACACACACACACACATTAAAAAAGGAGGGGGCGGAGGGTGGGGGTGTGTGGGGGGGAGCCGGGCAGATGGTTATGCTATGAATTGGGTTCTAGAATCTGTTTGCCTGATTTGAATCTTAGCTCTCTTCCACTTATTAACTGAGTGATTGTTTTTGTTGTAAGTTATTTAGCCTCTTGAGAGCCAGATTTCTTGCTGTCTTTATGTTTAATTTTAGAAGTGGGTTATTTGAGACAGGCCTGGCTCTGCCGTTCAGGCTAGCCTGGAATTCACGGTCCTTCTTCTGTGTCTGTCTTCCAGATGCTGGGATGACAGGCATGTGCCTGGAAGGCTTGGCAGGTTTGTCATTTTAAAGGTCAGATGAGTCGCTGTGTTTCCAACATCGGGTGACTGCCGAGGCTCCAGCGAGCTCATGTATCGAGGGTGCTTGTGCCCCTGAGAAGGGTTTGTAACTCTGTGTTGTTTCTATGAGGAGTCTCGTTCTATAACAACCTTGCTGTATTGCATTCTATACCTGTGTTCCTTCTGCTGACCTCACGTCCTGGCTGACCTTGTACCTACCCACTCAGCTTTCCTCTCCTTTGGAGAAAAACACCATTGCCTCGACAGGTAGGAAGCGATGTAAGACTGATTATCTTCTAGTCTTGTTTTGTTTGTTTCGACAGATCCCTGTTGTTTAGTCCAGGTTTGCCTGTGATTGACTGAGTGTCCCAGGCTGGACTTTGATTTGCTATTGTTCTGCCTCTGCAAAACAAATGTTGGGATTCCAGGTGTGAACTACCATGACCAGCTGGTCTGGTGCTTTTCATACCTGTCTTTTTCCCTGGCCTAATTATAAGTAGGGATTGCTACAAAGATTACCAGAATGTTCTTTCTCTAAAAGAATAAAGATATTTTCCTCTAACGTGAATCCATTTCCCTTCATGATTGTAAGAAGTTTATTACCTGTAATGCTTAAACGTATTGTCAACTTGACAGGGTTTGGAGTCACCTGGGAGACACAGCTCTGCACGTGTCTTCGAGGTAGTTTCTAAGTGCGGTGGGGAAATTCCTCTTTAATGAGGGCAGCACCATCTGCTACCTAGGATCCTGGGCTGAATTAAAAGGAAAAAGTGAACAGAGTGCCAGTGTGAAAGTCTCTCTATGTCCTGATTGTGAACACAATGTAACCAGTGGTCTCACACCTCTATAGTCATAGCTTTCCCACCCCAACTGTAAGTCAGAACCAACCTCTCCTTCCTCAAGTTGCTTTAATCAGATACTTTGTCACAGTTACAAGGAGAGTAAAGAATACAGAGAAATACAGAACGGAGAAACCGCAAATGTCAAGAGAAGTTATGGAGCAGAAGAGGTGTGTGTGTGTGTGTGTGTGTGTGTGTGTGTGAGAGAGAGAGAGAGAGAGAGAGAGAGAGAGAGAGAGAGAGAAACAGAGAAAAAGACAGAGACATAGACAGAGACAGAGGGAGACAAGGAGACACAGACATAGACAAAAACAGAAATAGAGACGTCATATTGAGACAGAGAAAAGGGATAGAGACAGAGAGATACAGCAATACAGAGACATAGAGAACAGAGAGACACAGGCAAACAGACACAGAGACAGACAGAAACAGAAATAGAGACAGAAATAGATCGGGACACACACACACACACACACACACACACACACACACAGAGGTACTCTGCATATGCTCTGTCTATGCCTGTATCCTCCCTCACAGCGTCTGAGTCTAAGATTACAGTTGAACTCCGGCAGTTCCTTCACTATTTAATCCTTTAATTGATGACTGGGGTAGGATGATGACAGCAGCATCTTCTTGGCAAGGAGGCAAATTCCATTCATTTGTTGATTACTGTTGCACAATTTCTCTCGTGAACAGTGGTAGGAGGCCACCCATGCTTTGCAGTTCAGAACGGTGTCATAAATAACAATTAATCCACTTAGATATCTGGCTTCAGTCAACCTGAAGGATCCCATTGGGCAGAAGAGACGGGATGGAGAGGCATTAAGAAGGGAATGATCCTCTCCATTTCCTTGGTTTCCTGTTACTGAGGGATCACTCCCAGAGTGCAGGAGAGGTCCATGATGGCTAATGGTCAGGAGGGCTGGATCATCTCTTAATGTCTATGGCTTTACTGAAATTGATTCCCCACTTCAGACTGTCAATCTCGCATTATCCCTGTTTTATTTTTTTCTCTTCCCTTCCTGCCTCTCCCCTCCTTCCCCTCCCTTCCCCTGCCCTCACTTCTCCCTGTTCCTTCCTTCATTTTCTTTCTACAGTACTAGACATGGAACCCAGGGACTTTGTAGACTAGGAAAGCATGCTACCCCTGATCCACGTGCCCCAGTTCCTCTCCTCCTCTCTGTTACTTTCACTTCTCTTGTCTTTATTTTTTCTTTTTTCATGTTCACATGTTCAGGATGAAACTCAGGGCTTTGTGCATCCTAGGTAAGTAAGCACTCTTTCAACTCAGCTACATCTCCAGCCCCTTACTAGGGGATTCTAGGCAAGAACTCTACCACTAAACTTTGTCCTAGAACCTCACTGGAGCATTTTAGGAAGTCATTCTACTGCTGAGCCACGCCCCCAGCCCCTCCCTGGGGGATTCTAGGCCACACCCCAGCCCCTCCCTGGGGGATTCTAGGCGGGGGCTCTACCACTGAGCCACGCCCCCAGCCCCTCCCTGGGGGATTCTAGGCGGGGGCTCTACCACTGAGCCACGCCCCCAGCCCCTCCCTGGGGAATTCTAGGCGGGGGCTCTACCACTGAGCCACACACCCAGCCCCTCCCTGGGGGATTCTAGGCGGGGGCTCTACCACTGAGCCAGAGCCACAGCTACCCACTGGGTGACTGTACATAGGTGCTCTATGGCTGAACCATGCTCCCAGACCCTTTTTTTGGGGGGGGATTCTAGGCAAGTTACAGCCACCTTTGAGCTTGGATATTTCTGGAATATACATATTAAGTTATTAAAACTTCTATTGTTTACTTATTATCTATTTCCTTCTTTAAAAAACAGCAAATTACTTGAAATTAGGGATTATCACATAGTAGAGGACAAGGGTTGATCCTAGTAAGAAAGGAAGTAAACATGTTTACCGATTATGTTCCATGATCTATGCTCGGAGCATTCCCATTTATCCAGCGATATTTGGAAGAGGGATGTGTGTTAACCAGATGAGCAGGAGGTTATTGGCCTAGGGCTATCTCTGTACTTTGAGTTCAACTTACTATATAAACAGATCTAAGCCCTTTCTTGCTTTTGCTTTATAACCTAGGAATTCTAACATCATTTCTGTTGCTATGACAAAAATACCCCGGCAAAAAGGGACTGAGGGAAAAAGGGTATATCTGTATAATTCCAGGTTCTATGCTATTATTGTAGGGAAATAACAGAAGCAAGAGCTTAAGACATCTGGTCACGTCACAACCACAGTCAAGGGCAAAAAGGAATGAGTGCACGCTCTCTCGCTCGCTCATCTAGCTTTCTTGACTCTGTTACACACTTCAAGGACCAGCCTACAGAATGGTGCTGCCCACAGTGGTCTGGGGCACTTGAAAATCAAGATAAACTCCGTCAAACATGTCTACAGGCCAGCCTGGTCTAGATAACTTCCCAATTGAGACTTTCTTCCTAGGTGGTCCTAGGTTGGAGGCCAGTTGACCTTTAAAACTATCTATCACACCAGGCTAGCCTCAAGCTTGTGATTCTCTTGCTTGGCTGGGAATACCAATGTTCACAACCACATCATCTTCTTATCTTTCCTTAAGTGATACAGAGGAGATCTAACAGGAATTACCAGTGCTGAATTGACTGACATCTTTTAGTAGTTGACCTTTCTATACAAAGCCGACCTTTCCTTTCAATAGCACCAGAACCCCAAGCTCCTGGAATGCTAGCTTCCACAGTGGGTGCAGCCCAGCACACCTGTTTGACTCTTGGACCGAGCACAAGTTCCCGAGATCCCCATCTCTCTCCTCGCCTTAGGATTTGAGTAGGATAGCCTGGAAGAACACCCAATGTCACTTCGGGTTTGGCACATTTCCAACATGGCCGCAAACTGGAATCAAATGCTTATGCTTTCTTTGTAACACATTGTCCTTGGTGCTGGGCCGGTGGCCTGTTGCTAAGCCACGCCTTCAGCTCCTCAGTGACACATTCTAGGCCTACTCTACCCCGGAACTAAATCCCCAGCTCCATCCTTTTCTTTCTTTCTTTCTTTCTTTCTTTCTTTCTTTCTTTCTTCCTTCCTTCCTTTCTTTTCTTTCTTCCTTTTCTTTCTTTCTTTCTTTCTTTCTTTCTTTCTTTCTTTCTTTCTTTCTTTCTTTCTTTCTTTCCCTTCCTTCCTTCCTTCCTTCCTTCCTTCCTTTCTTTCTTTCTTTCTTTCTTTCTTTCTTTCTTGGACATGGTTACATAAGACTCTAAGCTGCCTAGGTTGGTCTTGAATTTCTGTCTCTATAGCTATGCAGGCCTTGAAGTCAGCTTCCCAAGTGCTGAGGTTACAGACCTCTACCACTAGGCCTGGCTTTCTTTCTTCCTTTTTCCTTTCTTTGTTTCAGTAAAAATAATCACGGTGATCTATCTATCTATCTATCTATCTATCTATCTATCTATCTATCTATCTAATACTTGTGATATGTATATATCACACTGTGATTATTATATACAACATGGCCACATATGCAAATACATACATACATACATACACATACACACATACACACCTATATGGTCACTAGAATGGATACCTGAGAGTAACCACTTAAGAAAAGGGGGACTGATTTGGGTCACGGTTTGAGAGGATCTCAATGTCTCATGGTGACTTCATGGCAGTGGGAGGATGCAACAGGGATTCTTTCTCTTAGAGCTGTGGTTCTCAATTTCCCCAATGCTGGGGTCCTTCAACACAGCTCCTCATGTTGTGGTGACCCTCCACCACAGAATTATTTTCATTGCTACTTCATAACTGTAAATTTGCTATCGTTATGAAGTGTAATGTAAATAAATATTTGTTTGCGGGAAAACTGATAGGTGACCCCTGTGAAAGGATTGGTCAACCTCCTAAGGGGGTCGCGACCCACAGATTGAGAACCACCGGCTTAGCGACTCAGGCAACAGAGAATTGAGCTAGAAATGGGCCTGGAGTATAACCCTCACGGCCTACCCTTTAGCAACCTACTTTTCCCAGGCAGGCCTCACTCCTAATGGTCCCTAAAGACACCCAAATCAGCTGGTGACCAACTATTCACACACGTGGACCTATGGGAAATATTTAAGGATAAGCATTAATATCCTTAAAAACCTAAGCAAGCAAGCAAGCAACCCAGTCTCATCTCTCTGACTAGAGTTAAATCCTACTCTGTAAGATAGGACTCATGCACTCTTGGTATCATTAACTGGACCAAAAGTGTGTGACCAGCTAGGTCATTGTCCTAGGGGAGAACCCAGCGCTATTGTTCAGCTAACTGGACGTAGAGATAAACTGCCTCCCCAGTATTTATCTTTATGTCCACAGATTAGTGAATTCTCAGCCCTCGTCCAGGGAGCTTTGCCGCAGATGGCAATTAACACACACAGAGAGAGACCCATAACCGGTCAACGGGCAGAGAAGAAAAGACTGTAGCATGCCCAGCTCTAAAGGAGTCATCGCCAGCTCCTTTTCTTCCTCCTCAAACTAAGAAGTCTTTGAAGAAGTGGTGGCAGAAAGATTGTCAGAGCCAGAGGCACTCGGACAGCATTTGCCGGATAGGACAAGGCCGTTACACACAGACACAGACTCAGAGCGGCTGTGATTCCGTGTACCGGATCTTTGCAAGACCAAAGCTGGCCAAAACCCCAGTGTGGCTGTGGGAGGGAACTCGTGAAATTCTATCCCTAATTGAGGAGTTATTGGAGACTGAGGGCACCCACCGGGAGAGAGTGGCAGCTTTCTTTGGGGATGATCCAGTGGGTGCCCCCTCCCCCCTCCCCCCCCCCCCCCCCCCGTCCCCGTCCCCCCCCCCCCCCCCCCCGTGCACACGGGCAGCACAAACTGGACTCGGGTTTTTTTTTTTTTTTTCTTTTAAAGAAAATCCGATTGAGAGTCAAGAGTGGTGAGGATCACATTACGTTCATGTATGAAATTTTCAAACAAGCAGACAAATGTAAAAGAACCCGGAGAACTCAGTGTCGTGATTTGCGCAGTAGCACAGCTCTCCGCATCGAGCCTGTCCCCTCACAAATGCGAGGAACAAATTGTTGGCATCACAGTGCTCTTCAGGGCAGGTCACAGTTTCACTTAGATTTCAGAGGTTAATCTCTGCAAGTGACACCAGACCGTGCTGGTCAGCAAAGGTGCCATTAGCCGGGGCTCTCCAGGATTTCCGAGGGCCTTTTCTGCTGGAGTTGTAACTGATAAGTGTCTGCTTTTGTCCCGTGAAAGGTAAGATAAAATAAGCACTCGGCTCAGTACTGCATGTAAAACAGGGAGCGTCGCGGCCCTTGTAATTGAATCGATGAGAGTCTGTCGGTAGAAAGCCTTGTTATTATTAAAACAAAAGGAGAGGGTCACAGCTCTTCATCGCTTCTTGATTCAGGATGCACGGGTGACAGTATTCACAGCTCTGAAGACCGGCTGAACGGGTTCCTTTGTTCTGGGGGCACTCTTTGCCGTGAATGAGAACAGGAGCCACTCAGGCAAACCTCAGTGGAAAAGAATCGGCTGGAGAGCTTCCTACTTCCGGGTTCAGCGCGCGTCTTTGTATTTTTCTCCTTGTGTTTCTGAAGCTGTCGATAAGAGCCAGAGAATCGCTCTTGCTCTTCAGATGGTCATGGTATCAGCAATAGAGCTGCTTTCAAATTCATGGCCACTTAGAGACTCATTGAATCACTTGAAGCTTGAGAGGTGGGTTTGTCTCCAAGGACTCCTGAGAGTTAAAACAGCCCAAGACGCCTCCCTACCCCCAAAACCCCCAAACCAAAAAAACCCCAAACCTTAGCAGTTGGTGGTGCCTGCCTGAAATCTTGAGGTAGGGTAGAAGGAGCATCATTTGGAGGCCAGCCTGGGCTACATAATGAGAAACAGCCTCCAAAAGAAAACAATCTGTTTAAAAATCTTTACTACACGTCGAATATTGGTTCTTTTGGAGTAAAGTCTATGGTGCCATTCAATTATGACACTACCATATTGAGTACTAAGATGATAACTGCTATTTTTTAGATGATGATCAGACCTTTGCGGTATTCTGGGACGGCATAGATTATACTCCAGGTCAAATTAGACATGCCCATTGTAATGGGTGGTTTTGGCGAATTTTAGAGATGAGTCATGGTTTGGAAACGTGGGGAAAAGCAACTAGAGTTTGTGTTTCTTACCCAGAAAGAAGGCACCATCTCAGCTTAGAAACATCTGCAGCCTCTGTGTGGTGGGTGGTTCGTACATCTAAACCCAGAACTAGGAGGTTGAGTGTTCAAAGACTAACCTGGGCTGCATACCTTGTGTGGAAAAGAAGAACAAGGGCTGGGGAGATGGCTGAGTCAGCAGAGCGCTTGCCGTGCAAACATGAGGACCTGAGTTCGGATCCCCAGAGTCCATGTAGAGCTGGAGGTGGGTGATGGGATCCTGTAACTCCAGTAGTGGGAGTGCAGAGACAAAGGAGCCATCCTATTGGCCAGCCAGTTTAGCTGAATGGGTGAGGCTTGGGATCAGAAAGAAAGTCTGTCTCCTGGGGATCCATTTTCTGCTTCTTCCCTAGGGTGGCCAGGCACTGCTGTACAAAGGATGAAGCTAAGTCCACAACAGGTGGGTCCAGGATCCCAATCTGGCGGTGAATGCCAGGGAGAGAAAGCCTTCTCTGAGGATTTTAGTTACGGCTCTCTTAGACGCTATTTGATGAGACAGCTCCCTCAGACCTACCTTCAATGAAACAGCTTATGCGCATACACTTTATTCGGGGTGAATCAAGGGCCATGTATATGAACCTTGGAGAGTGGGGAAGCATTCTTCTTAGGATAAAGTTTCATTGGCTGAGGCTTAAGGCTCTGGGGATATCTCACTTGCATGGAGAGGCATTCCGGAAAGTTGAACCTGTAGTTTCCACCAAGGATTTCATGACTTTCCTCAGGTAGAAGATTGAGGGCCGAACTCCCTAGATCAGGTGAGAAAGAGGAAGCCCTGCTAAGAAAAGTGACCCCTTCTATTTTGCGCTGAGCTCAGGAAAGCTAGCCAGACATGATAGACTACAACCTTATTAGGGAGGTATGACACTTACACCCATTTCCATAGATACATGTAAAGCCTGATGCTGTATATAAGAAAAGCACATGACATCTTGTTTTTCCCCTGAGTTAGGATCACCTCACTTAATACTTGTCTTGGGTTAGGGTTTTACTGCTATGAACAGATACCATAACCAAGGCAACTCTTAGAAGGGAAACATTTAATTGAGGCTGGCTTACAGGTTCAGAGGTTCAGTCCTTTACCATTAAAGCAAGAGCAGACGTGAGGCCAGAGGAGCTGAGAGTTCTACCTCTTGTTCCAAAGGCAGCTAGGAGAAGACTGGCTTTCAGGCAGCTAGGACAAGAGTCTTAAAGCCCACGCCCACAGTGACACACTACCTCCAACAAGGCCACATCTCCTAATAGTACCACTCCCTGGGCCAAGTGTATTCAAACCACCACAATACTATACCTCCCAGATCCACGTACTGTCTTGCCAATTTCTCGATTTGCTTTTCCTTCATAGCCGTATAATATTCCAGTGTCCGTACATATCACGTTTTCATTATACACCTGTTGATGGCATTTAGGCTGGTGAGATAAGAGAGGTTCACAAGGAGGAAGAATAGCAAGTGGGCAAAAAGGACAAATGGGACGTGAAAGAGGAGCAGAGTCTTTAGGGAGAAAAGGGATTGGCGGGTGGCAGGAAGGAGAACCAGAGAACCGCATTTCATTCAAGAAGGTCATAATGCTTCCAACGCAGTTTGTAATGATTAAAATGTAAACACACAAAAAAATCTACAGAAGGTAGAGAGTAATCATGGGGAGTGTGGACACAGTCCTCCGCATACCCACAGGCGCGTCCCCGCCTACAACTCAAGTGAATCCCCACACAGCGTACACATCAGAAGCATTTACAGATGCCCTCCTGGAAGTTGGAAGGGCTGGCACAGGCATCTGGGAAAGGAGCTGCAAGTGCTGCCAGCCAGCCTGGCTTCACGGTGAGCCAGTTTTTCAGGATTAGTTTCATCCAGAACTCTGAACTTCAACACAGTGTTTGGCAGGGAGAGAGAGAGAGAGAGAGAGAGAGAGAGAGAGAGAGAGAGAGAGAGAGAGAGAGAGAGAACAGGATGGAATAATTCTTGATTAAACGGCCCTCTTTCCAAGAGACTGATTGCAAAGCAAAGCTGGTTCAGGGAGAGGCATCCAGAGATGCGCTCCGAGCTTTGCTCTTGTCCTTGGAGATTTCTTTTTCTTCCTCATCTTTGATTTTCATGGACATTTACAAAGCGGTTTGCGATACAAATGTACCTAACGAAGCTGTGCGCCAGATAACCGTGTCGCCCCCGTATCGTGAGAGCACATAAACAAGAGAGTAAGCAGGTCAGACTTAACCAGTCCACTGGGATACATGGGTGGCCAGAGGGACATGGCTTCACAGCACCGGGTGTTAGCTGCAGGTTGTCCATGTGACACTGCTGACACACGGAGGAAATGTGACCTTGCCTGGCATCATTAGCACACATAAGGAAGGTGTATCTTTTACTTTTTGTGTGTGTGTGTGTGTGACAAAATGCCGAGAAGAACAGCTTCAAGGAGGAAGAGCTATTTTTATTTTTATTCAGTTTCAGACATCTGAGTCTATGGTTGACTGGATCCATTACTTTGGAGCTGTGGTGAGGAAGAACGCCATGGCCATGAGACTCTATGGTAGGGGAAGTTGGTCACCTCTCCAACTAGCTTTCTTCACTTCCCAATAGTCCATTCCATTACGGATCAATCCATTGATTAGGTCAGAGCCTTTGTCTTAGTTTCACTCTGTGGCTATGATGGAATGTTCGGACCAAAAAAGCAACTGAGGAGAGAGAGGGGGCTACCTTTGGATCAGTATTCCAGGTCCCAGTCCATCCATATGGGAAAGACAAGGCAGGACCTCAAAACATCACATCCACTTCGAGAACAGACACAACAGATGCATGGATCCTTGCTTGCGGCTTGATGATTACACAGTTCGGGGGCTCGGCCTGTGAAATGGGGCTGCCCACATTTGCAAAGAGTCTTTCCACCTCAATCAACAGCCAAGACAATTCCCCTCAGTCCTGCTCACAGGCCAACCCAGTCTAGATAATTCTTCAAGTGAGATACTCATCTCCAGTGATTCTAGGTTGTGGTAAGTCCCCACTTAAAACCAACCACCACAACCATTTCTGCATGTCACACTGGACAGGAAGACTCATGGGTCTCGAGGGACATTTCCCATTAAAATCAAGTGGTTTTCAAAGAAGGAGAGCCTAGCTATACACTCGTAGAAGGGTGCCTAGCATAACTATCATAGAGAGGCTTCAGCCAGGACTTGATGGAGACAGATGCAGAGACCCACAGCCAAACATTAGATGGAGCTCAGGGAATCCTGTGGAGGAGGTGGGGGGGAGAAGAAGGATTGTAGGAGCCAGAGGGGCCAAGGACACCACAAGAAAACCCACAGAATCAACTACTCTGGGCTTGTAGGGGTTCACAGAGACTGAACCTACAACCAGGGAGCCTGCTTGGGTCTGACCTAGGCCCTCTGAATATATGTTATGGTTGTGTAACTTGATCTCTTGTGGGACTCCTAAGAGTGGGAACAAGGGACAGGGGTGGGGTGGGGGGGAAGAGGATGTCTCTGACTTTTTTTTTGCTTGCCTGTGGGCCCCCTTTCCTTCTACCGGGTTGCTTTTTCTAGCCTTAATATGGAGAGAGGTACTTAGTCTTCCAATTTGCTGTGCCATGTTTGGTTGATAGCCCTGGGGACCTGCCATTTCTGAAGGGAAATGGAGGAGTTGGTGTAAGGGTAGGGTAGAGGGTATGTGTGTGGTGGGGACTGGGAGGGCAGGAGAGAGGGAAAAGTGCAGTCAGGATGTAATATATGAAAAGCAGAATTCAAAACAGAACAAAAAAATCCAAAAGAGTGTAGCCTGAACGTTGCTCTGAAGCCTGGGTGGAGCCCAGACTAGCTCAGCACCGATGAAGAAGCAGAAACTGAACCCTTAGATCTGAAGGACATTAGCCTCACAGAAAGGCTGGGGCGGGGCGTCCATAATCAGTGCTGGTTAGAGGTTTGGGATCAGGCCTGTTTTCCTTTGTAAAGGCTTCCGGAATCATCTCCGTAATAATTAACATCAGGCAGAAGTCAGTTGTGCACAGAAGATTCAGAGGTTTTCTTACCATTCTGAGGGATTTTGCATCTAAGTTAAGACAAACAGCTCTGTGGGAGAGGGAGGAGGGGGGCATGGGGGGGGGCAGAGGAGAGATGTTACTTTGTACTTTGATTCATGGAAACCTGGATTTGGCAGGGGTAGATGCTTTTGGGTTTTCAAAAAAAGTTAACTTCAGGGATGGGGAAAGGGCCCAGTTTGTACAGTGTTTCTAGAATGAAGACCTGAGTTTGATCCTCAGAACCCATGTTAAAAAAAAATAGTGGGTTCTGTGAGGTGGTACTAGTTGTAATCCCAGCACAGGGAACACAGAGATGCTTAGACCTCTCGAACTCACTGGCCAGCCAGCCTAGTGTAAGTGATGAACCTGGGCCCACTGAGACAACGTCTCTCAAAAAGAAACGTGCCTGAGAAAAGACGCCTGAAGAATGATTGTCAAGCTAACTGTTAGGCATACACACAGGCACACACATACACAGGCACACACACACAGGTACACACACAGGCACACATACACACACAGGCACACATACACACACAGGCACACACACAGGCACACACATACACAGGCACACACACATACAGGCACACACACAGGCACACACACACACAGGTACACACACAGGCACACACACAGGCACACACACAGGCACACATACAGGCACACAGGCACATACACAGGCACACACACACACAGGCACACATACACACAGGCACACACACACAGGCACACACAGGCACACATACACACACAGGCACACACACACACAGGCACACATACACACACAGGCACATACACAGGCACACATACAGGCACATAGGCACATACACAGACACATAGGCACATGCACATGCACAAACAGACATGCATAGACGCACACACGCATATACAGATACATATACACACAAACACACGTATACACATAGACACAGAGAGAGAGGGGAGGAGGGAGGGAGGGAGAAAGGGAGGGAGGGAGGAGAGAGAGAAAGAGAGAGAGAGAGAGAGAGAGAGAGAGAGAGAGAGAGAGAGAGACCTAACTTCAAGAGGGACATTTCTTGTTTAAAGTCCCTGTAGCATCTGGATGATGGACAGATTGGATTCAAATTTTATACATTGTCTTGTTTTGTTTTGCATATCCATGCAGACTTATACCTTAGAATAACAGACAGTGGGCGAGGCCCTGGGAGTTGGTCTGTAGGTGTGAGCCCTTTATGCAAGCGGAGTGTTATTTTCTTAGAATGAGTTAGGGAACAACAGCGTGGGATTATCCCGAACAGGGAGTTTAAGAAGGGAAGGCAAGAGCCATAACAAACAGCCGAGATCCTTTTGCTAGGCCTGCTCACGTGAGATGGAGGGAAAAAACCAGACAGGCACTGAGAAGGAATGTTAGGGGCTGTTATGTGCACAGAAAATGCATTGGTTCTGGGATTTGTCAATTCCGGGAAAAATGGAATCAGTTTAAAAATAGTTTCCAATCTTCTAAGCCAGGAAGGGCCTCTGGGAAGAAGAATGGAAGGTGAGGAAAATGCGGAGAGACTACAAATGGGAGGGGGGAAGCAGACAGCTTATCAGAGCGGGGAGAACGAAGCAGGGCGGCTGGGGAAATGGCTTCACAAACATGAAAACTTGAGTTGGGATTCCCATCAACCTCATAAACAGCTGGGCGTGGCAGCCCATGCCTGTGACCCTAGTTCAGGGAAGACCGAGGCAGGAGGTGTACAAGCTGAAGGGACAGTTCTGATGGAGATGTGCCAGGAGGAGGTGGAGGCATCGGGAAAAGGGAGGGACGGGTGGAAGCAAAGGTGTCACACCCACACCGAGGGATAAACAAGCAAGCTCCAGGGTTCGAATACAAGGTCCGTGGCATTCACAAATGTGTGTGTGTGTGTGTGTGTGTGTGTGTGTGTGCGCGTGCGCGTGCGTGTGTTTGAATAGTCATATTGAAGAGTGAACCTAAAACCCCATATATGCTAGGCAGATGCTCCACACGGAGCAAAATTCTTAGCCCTTTACCAGAAGATTCTAGGTAGGCATTTTACCATGGACACTTACCTCTAGCCCCGCCCTGAGGGATTCTAGGCAGGGCTCTACCACTGAGCCATGCCCCCAGCCCCTCCCTGGGGGATTCTAGGCAGGAGCTCTACTACTGAGTCACACTCCAGCCCCTCACTGCTGGATTCTACATAGACATTCTATTACTGAGCCACGCCCCCAGCCCCTCACTGCTGGATTTTAGGTAGACATTCTATTACTGAGCCACGCCCCCAGCCCCTCCCTGGGGGACTGATACTGCTGCTGAGCAGTATCATCCTCCTAAAGTAAAATTTTAAATTGACTGCTTCTTAGCTGTCCTAAGATAGGAGACTTAGCATGATGCCGGAATCTTGAAAATATCTTGAGATTTTTTTGTGTGTTCCAATGCATACCTATTTTGGTAAATATCTTATGCGCTCTGGAGAGCGTACTTATAGTATCTTTCACATTATTCTTATATCATCTGATTGTTTGGTACTGAATGCTGCTTCTCTGAATTATAATGCTTCCCGCCCACCCAATTCTCCAGATATTATTTACTGAGAAAACAGGTGGAACCCGGATGCTGTGGTTTAAATTCTATTGCTGTAACAAACAAACAAACAAACAAACACAAAAGTCAAATTGAGAGTAAAAGATTTAGTTTACAATTCCATTTTCCAATTCACCATTTTGAGGACATTACAGAGGCAAGAACCTGAGACAGTTACCTCACATCCATACTTAAGAGCAGAGTTATGATCGAATGCACATTTAGGGCTCAACTAGCTTTCTCTACTCTTCATACAGTTTTAGGGTCACTTACCTAGGGAATGGAGGTGTCCAGAGTGGGCTGGGTCTTCCCACATCAATTAACAATCAAGTCAATCTACCACAGACACACCAGCAGGCCAACTTGACCTAAACAATCCTTCATCCGGGCTCCCGTCTCAAGTGACTCCGTGTGTCAATGCAGTGCTGTGGATAAGAATGTCCCTAGAGGCTCAGACATTTGGGTCTGTGGTCTCTGCTTTGGTGCTACTGTTGGGAAGGTTTAGGAGGTATGGTTTTGCTGGAGGAAGTGCATCACTACGGCTGGGTTCTGAGAGTTAGAAACCTTGTACAGTTTCCATCTTGTGCCTGCTCTGCTTCATGCTCTTGGTTGAGATGTGAGCTCTTGCCTACCATGCTTGGGGCTTGCTGCTTGCTGCTACATCTCCTCAGTCTTATACCTCAGGAACTGTAAAGGCCAAATCACCCTTTATAAGTTGACTTGGTCACAGTGTTTTATCAACAGCAACAGAAAAGTAACTATCACAGTCTAACTGACAGTTAAAGATCACCAGCAATCACGTCCTCCTGTCTCCCCTTTCAATGTAGTTCATAAGTGAATAATACTTATGGACATCCGGTGATCACCTAAGCCTCGTGACATTGGCTCATCATCCTAGCTACTCTAGAGGCTGAGGCAGGAGGATCACAAGGTTAAGGCTTGCCTGGCAACTTGGTGAGATGCTATTTCAAGAAACTAAAAACCAAATACTTCCTCAATAACCCTCTTTCCCCCTAAATGACCAGTGATCACCCATCATTAGGTAAGAAAGGACCAGGCTGAGCTATTCGTCTCTGGAATATGCAAGAACATTAATGATGTCTTCCCTCTAATCCATTTTTCTTCTATTGTGATTCTTTCTTGTCTGTCCCATTGATCTGGCACAGTTGTTATCAAGTTTCATATTAACATTTCCATTATGTCTACCAGATTTTTTTCAGGAGTAATTTCAAAGACAAGAGATTATTAATGCTGCTCAGAAGGAAGGGAAGAAAAGACATTGTTGAAGATAAAAGAAAGTGTGAAGAGACAAAGCAGGTCGTGGTTCAGGCAGACATCGTACAGTGTACATGAGATGGTATTGCAACAAATAGATTGGGGCCTGAGATCTTCAGGAAGTATGTCCTTAATAATTTATTAATAGCACATTGCTCTAGTTTCCTTCTTGTTGCTGGGATAGAGCACCCTGACCAAAAGCAATATAGGGGAGGGAAGGGGTTATTTCAACTTATAGGTTACAAGTCCATCACAGTAGGAAGTCAGGGTAGAAACTCAGGCAGCGACTTGAAGCAGAAACTGCGAGAATTCTTCTCTCTGTCTCACTTGTGGGCTTCCATTATGTTAGCTTTCTTACAAAGCTAAGGACCCCCCACCCAAAGACAGGTTTGCTCACAGTGGGGGTGGGCCATTTATACCCATTAATAATCAAGACACAAACATGCTCGCAGGAGAATTGTATCTGGGAAATTCCTCTTTCAGATGACTCTGAGCTGTGTCAAGTTGAAAGTCAAAGCTAAATAGGACACACGGTAAATAGATAAAATAAGAAAGGATTGATTTCCTACCATATTTAGGCTCTGATTTGGGGCTCTGGGAATCAAGGCTTGTGAGCACAAGAAATAATCCTTCTATCAAGGGCTCACTCAGGGACCCAACCATTTGACATTGTGATCTGATGTTGTGCCCTACGAATATGCTGGACCATGTACACGGATATTCCAGGATGCATGCGGCCTTTGGGCTCCAGGTTGGATGTGCCGGGTACAAAATTTAGTTTCCCAGAGAAAATACAAACAGTAAGCACAGCAGATAATAGCGTATTATAGCACCGGGATTTATTTAGGACAAGTTCACTGTGAGCCAACAGAGTCAACTAAGATGAAAGAAACATAGATACAGAAATAGTAATAAAGATACAGGTATATATGATATGTGCATATATATATACACATATATTATATATATCATATATTATATATATCATATATATATATATATATATATATATATATATATATATATGATAGGTAGGTAGATGGACAGATAAATAGTCTTGGAAGGATTGACTGAATGATGAAGAAAGCCAGGGACTTGTTCTCTACATAGAACAAATGCCTGTGTGTTTTCTTGACTGGTCCTAACTGTGGAATAATTTGCCCATATAGATGCTCAGTCTATTCTCTATCTCTCAGTATCTCTCTCTGTGTGCATGCACATGAACATATATACATGGGGGCACATGGAGGACAGAGTCACTTGTAGCATCTTTCTTTAACACATACCCCACCTTGATTTTTGAAGCAATTTATCTCACTTATCCTCCGGGGCTTACTGACCACAGCAAGTGATCCTGACTCCCCTTCTCTATCTATAATAACAAGCAGACCCTCCTACACTCAGATCTTTTTGGACATGGAACCTCAAGCTGGCATAGCTAGCACTTACTGACTAAGCTGCCTTCCAAACCTTGATTCCCAATTGATTGATTCTATTTATCTTCCTTAACACACCTTTGATGAACACTCCTGGAACATGAGCTCTTGACTGGTCGGTCAGTTCAGAATTAGGATATCATCTGGGTATACGTTCTTTCTGGACAATAATTATTTAAGAAACCATGGTAAATTCTATTCTATCTTATTTTATTTCTTTTACGATTTTCAACTTTCAAATTCTGCAAAAATACCTTCAACGAATAATCCGTTGCTATTTGCAAATGCTAAGCCCTCTCTAGAGAAAGATGCTGTATTAATATAAAGAAAAAGGCCCTTTGGTGGGCAGCTTAGTACCTCTGAGCCTAGGAGGACCAATTAGCCGACAAAATAAATTTCTAGAACAAAAGCTGATTTGATGAACTGTTACACAGAGGAGTCAAGTCAAAGAAATAATAATCACATGCGATTTAGCCTGGAACAAAAGAGGGAAACCGCCATGAACCACCAGAGAGGGAAGATTCTTGATTTTCATCTTGGTTTTTGATGATAGTTTAACCAACGTCTACAAAGGGGAATATGGTATTTTAAGCGACGTCTGTGAGAGGACAGAGGCTTGCCGTCCCTCTGCGCCATTCCGTGGATGTTGTAACACAGCAGCCCCGGGTTCTAGCAGGTAAAACCTCGAGGTGGATAAAAACGTCTTTTGAAATAAGTGGAAATGATCAGATGATAGCCTGGGAGAGTACAAAAAGTCAGGCATATATTGGAAGGGAAGAATGGCTTTTCTCACAGGGGAACCCAGAGCTCAAGCTATAGTATGTGCTATGGTGACTGACTAACTCTCATTTCTCACTCAGAAACCATCTTCCCCGAATCAACACCACGTAGCAGCTCTTGCTTGGAGTGTGTACAAAGGACTAGTCATGTTTCTGGGCTTAAGCCTGGGACCAAAGCTGACTTAGACATATATTTCATTCCTATGTTTAAAATATGTTATTTTTATTTCTGTGACTGTGTGCGGTTATATGTATCTGTGTCCAGGAGCCTGTGGCAACCAGAAATGGATACCAAATACCCTAGAACTAGGAAGTGGGTAACTGGAAGGTCTGAAATATTGTCTCCCCAGGGACCTATGTCTTCTAGCTTGACCCCACTCCTTACAGGCTCCAAAGACTTTCAAAATGGAGTCACCGATCAGGGAGTGAACATTCAAAGC